>CM056059.1:98461555-98666555 GCA_029574335.1 Rana kukunoris
CCCCCTGCCCCCCCCTCCTCCCTCTGCCCCCCCGCTCTGTTGCCCTCCTTGTTCCCCCCCCACCCCACAACCCCCCCCCCCCCCCTGGTGGTGTTCTGGGTTGTTTTTTGTTGTCCCTCACTGTGTTTTGCCCTCCTCCCTCTCCTGGTCCCGGTGATCTCCCATTCCCCCCCCTATTTCCCCTTTCCCCCCCCCCCCCCCCTCTCTTTCCCCTTCCTCCACTCCCATACCTATCCCTCACCCATCCTGCCAATACCTCTGTCCCTTTAACCTGAACCTCTCCCATAAAACAAAACCCCCTTCCCCCCCCCCCCCCCCCCCCCCCCCCCTCAGTCATTTCACCACTATTCTCCATTCCAACCCATCACCCACTCTCCTTGACCCCCCCCTTTTCCCTCAACATAATCCTTTCCTTTTCCTTCCCCCCCCCCCCCCCTCTCTCTCTTTTTTGTTGTTCCCCACCCCCCCCCCCTTTTTCCCTCACAAGAATCCTTTCCTTTCCCCCCCCCCCCCCCCTCATTCTCTCCCCTGCTCCCTGCTTAAGCATAATTTATTGAGATTTTGTTTAATATATTGAACCAATTATGATTCCCTGATTTTTGTACCAATTGTTTGTTTCAATGAATACATTCTCTTTATCTACAAATGTTGTACTTCTATCTTGAACCATCTGTATATCCTTGTATTAACACAGTGTAGTTAAGTTCCATAAACCCTTGAAGAAGCTCTACAGAGCGAAACATGTCGGTTGAACTACAACTACCAAAGAACCCTGCTCAGACTACCGAAGCTTGTGACATATGTGACATATAATACAATGGATGGTTTTTATTTACTTACCTTTGTATAAACCTAATAAAATTTCCTTTGTATTTTATCAGTGTTTCGGTACACTTTATCAGCACCGCCTTATAGTCCCAGGGTCCTCAGGTACCCCCCTTCTCCCCAATTTTTGTTCTTTAATTAATCTACACGGGATGAGGTGCTCAAACACAGAGTAACAGGGTGTCCACACCAAATTATCGAAGTCTGCTTGTCATCCGCTTATCACCCACAAAGTAATGGCCAAACAGAGAGAACCAACCAGACGCTGGAGCAATACCTCCGCTGCTTTTCCACCTCCTCTCAAGACAATTGGGTAACCCTACTTCCATGTGCCGAATTTGCGTACAATAATTCGGTACACTCCACCACTAACCAGTCCCCGTTCTGGGCAAATTACGGATTTCATCCGTCCTTTTTGCCCAATACCGTTCCTGAAGCAACGGTGCCTGCCGTACAGGATAGATTGGCCTTTCTCCAGGAAAATTTACAAGTTCTGCAGGAAACTATGCGAAAGGCCCAAGAGGACTATAAGAAATACTATGACAGGAAGAAGAGGGAGAGTCCGACTCTGGAAGTAGGAGACAAGGTTTGGCTTGCTACTTTAAACCTCAAACTGTCCTGCCCGTCCGGAAACTGGGCCCTAGGTTCATTGGTCCTTTTGAAATTAAGAGAAAAATTAATCCTGTGGCCTTTGAATTGTCCCTGCCGAACTCTTATAAGATTCATCCAGTCTTTCACATCTCACTTCTCAAACCAGCCATTACCGGTCCCTTTCCTGAAAGAGAAGATCCACCTCCACCTCCAGTTACAGTGGGTGAGGACACGGAATTTGAGGTGGAAGCCATTTTGGATAGTCGGAAAAGGGGTAGACAAACCCAATATCTAGTAAAATGGAAGGGCTATCCTCTCGAAGAAAGCTCTTGGGAACCTGCAAAGGATGTTCATGCCCCTAAACTGTTGTCCGAATTCTTCAGAAGGCACCCAGAGAAGCAAGTACGTTTGGGCATCCGGAGGCTGCCCCTGAGGGGGGGCACTGTCAGAGAACCAAACGTGGAAGAACTAACAGACTTGTCATGCACGGACCAACAAGCATGTTGCGCATGCGCGCGCAGACGCACGCACACGCGCACACGCACGCAAGTACGCACACGCACGCAAGTACGCACACGCGCGCGCACACGAGCAACAACGCTGTGAATTCATTATTCTTCACCACGCATGCGCGCGCACCGGTACGCACGCAATGCGGGCGGGACTCCTGGCGTCAGTGCCCTATTTAAGGCTTGCTGCAGCAGCGACCAACCGCTGCATGATCTTCAGCCTTTGTTATGATCCTAAGTTCCTTGCTCCTGTTTCTTGGTGTTCCTGTTCCTGTTGACGACCCGGCTTGCCTGACCAGACTTCTCTGTGCATGACCCCTGGCTTGTCTCTCGGCTTATCCTTTTGTCTTGTCCCGGTCTGCTTGTTCCAGCAGATAACCTGCAGCTAACCTTCGGACCTGTTCCAGTCTCCTCCTGCTCCCCCGTGCATGACTACCGGCTTGGCTCCTGACTCCGCCCCTGGGTTTTCCTGCCAGTCTTCTTCATCTGGTACTTCCGTGGTACCCGTGGTCTGACTACGTATCCTGGTGTACAGCTGATCCTCAACATCACTCACCAAGTCTCAGCTGGCAACCCTTGCATCTTTGGGCCGAGCACCCCCTGCGTTACCTCCAGGGGGCGCTCTGCACTTGGTCGTACGGGAAGCCCTCTCAGCACTTCGGCCTCGGGTAAGGTACGTGACAGCAGGTGACGTGGCAAGTGTAATCCGCCATGTGTGGCAGGTGACGTGGCAAGTGACAATCAGCAACATGTGGCAGGTGACGTGGCAAGTGTAATCCACAATGTGTGGCAGGTGACATGGCAAGTGACAATCAGCAACATATGGCAGGTGACGTGGCAAGTGTAATCCACAATGTGTGACAGGTGACGTGGCAAGTGTAATCCGCAATGTGTGGCAGGTGAAGTGGCAAGTGTAATCCGCAATGTGTGGCAGGTGATGTGGCAAGTGTAATGCACAATGTGTGGCAGGTAACATGGCAAGTGACAATCAGCAACATGTGGCAGGTGACTTGGCAAGTGTAATCCGCAATATGTGGCAGGTGACGTGGCAAGTGTAATCCCCAATGTGTGGCAGGTGATGTGGCAAGTGTAATGCGCAATTTGTGGCAGGTGACGAGGCAAGTGACAATCAGCAACATGTGGCAGGTGACTTGGCAAGTGTAATCCGCAATATGTGGCAGGTGACATGGCAAGTGACAATCAGCAACATGTGGCAGGTGATGTGGCAAGTATAATGCGCAATGTGTGGCAGGTGACGTGGCAAGTGACAATCAGCAACACGTGGCAGGTGACGTGGCAAGTGTAATCCGCAATGTGTGGCAGGTGATGTGGCAAGTGTAATCCACAGTGTGTGGCAGGTGACGTGGCAAGTTTAATCCGCAATGTGTGACAGGTGACGTGGCAAGTGACAATTAGCAACATGTGGCAGGTGACATGGCAAGTGTAATCCGCAATGTGTGGCAGGTGACGTGGCAAGTGCCAATCAGCAGCTGGTGGCAGGCAAATGACAATCCGCAACATGTGGCAGGGACGTGGCAAGTGACAATCAGGATCTGGTGGCAGGCAAATGACAATCCGCAACATGTGGCAGGGACGTGGCAAGTGACAATCAGCATCTGGTGGCAGGCAAATGACAATCCGCAACATGTGGCAGGTGACGTGGCAAGTGACAAGCTGCATCTGAAGGCCGGTCGATGTGGCAAGTGACACACTCGGGGCTCCCACTGATTCTGCATTATGGTGAGTTGAACCATTTAATTTTATATTACAATGTAATAATAAAAATAATGCGCTTCAATCATCCTGACACCATAACAACCATGAACACTAGTCATTTCCCCGATTAAATTGCCCGCAAAAAAAAACATATTTTCTGGCAGTGCCCCTCCCAAGACTAGACTCTGGATCCGTCCCTGTATGGAGGTCTGGCAGCAGGGTGATATGGTGGCTGTTAGTAACCAGTAGCAACCATCCGCTATATAGAAAACCCACACATAAGTGGAATAGGAAGCCAAGTTTCTAGCTGACTACAAAGGATACTTCGAGAACCTGGAGATACAAGAGAAGACGATAAATAGAATAAATTTGAACCCTGCGTTATATGATAATTCCTATAAAAGTGGAGGTACACTTTAAAATACTAGACTGATGACACAATAAGCGCTTGTCACAGATCTATTTAGGTTTCGAATTTTGTAAAAAGGAAGTGATACTTTCCCCTTTTCAGTATTGTCTGAACTATTTCCCGCAAACTTCCTGTGTAGCAGTCCAGCAGACAGGTTGTTGCATTTAGTATTATTTGTGTAACACAAACCAGGCTCTACAGTTTGCTCTACCGATTTCACTATTGATAATATAATTCTATTCGTTTTCTTTTCAAAATGATACTTGTCTGTCTGTCTCGGATGATCCAATACACAAGACAACGTTAAAGTACGGAGTCTTCCAGCAGTTTTCCAGCCTATGTCATTTCTATGGAACATGGATGTATTTTATTAGTAGAAATGCCATTAAAAGCCATTGACAATAATGCATTACCACAACACATGATAACACACAAACTGCGATGCTGTCAAGGACATGGCATGCATTTGTGTGCGCCTGCCCCTTTAAGGAGGGCTGGGCTACCTCCAGTCATCAGCCCTTTATCTATCCATCAGCAGCAGGGGAGGGCTGGCAGGGGGGGCAGGGTGGAAATCTCCCCCCCCCCCCCCCCCCCCCCCCCCCCCCCCCCGGGCTGGTGACACTATGCACAGCCACCGGCCGCCACTACCAAATGCTGTTTTTGCAGAGCAGGATGTAAGGGGGGCCTCTGTGCAGACTCTGATGAAAGGGGGACCTCTGTACAGACTCTAATGTAAGTGGAGCCTCTGTGCAGACTCTGATGTAAGGGGGGCCTCTGTGCAGACTCTGATGAAAGGGGGACCTCTGTACAGACTCTGATGTAAGGGGGGCCTCTGTGCAGACTCTGATGAAAGGGGGACCTCTGTACAGACTCTGATGTAAGTGGAGCCTCTGTGCAGACTCTGATGTAAGGGGGGCCTCTGTGCAGACTCTGATGAAAGGGGGACCTCTGTGCAGACTCTAATGTAAGTGGAGCCTCTGTGCAGACTCTGATGTAAGGGGGGCCTCTGTGCAGACTCTGATGTAAGGGGGGCCTCTGTGCAGACTCTGATGAAAGGGGGACCTCTGTGCAGACTCTGATGTAAGGGGGGCCTCTGTGCGGACTCTGATGTAAGGGGGGCCTCTGTGCAGACTCTGATGTAAGGGGGGCCTCTGTGCGGACTCTGATGTAAGGGGGGCATCTGTGCGGACTCTGATGTAAAAGGGGCCTCTGTGCGGACTCTGATGTAAGGGGGGTCTCTGTGCGGACTCTGATGTAAGGGGAGCCTCTGTAAGGACTCTGATGTAAGGGGAGCCTCTGTAAGGACTCTGATGTAAGGGGGGCCTCTGTAAGGACTCTGATGTAAGGGGAGCCTCTGTAAGGACTCTAATGTAAGGGGAGCCTCTGTGCGGACTCTGATGTAAGGGGGCTTTTGTGCGGACTCTGATGTAAGGGGGGCCTCTGTGCGGACTCTGATGTAAGGGGGGCTTCTGTGCGGACTCTGATGAAAGGGGGGCCTCTGTGCAGACTCTGATGTAAGGGGAGCCTCTGTAAGGACTCTGATGTAAGGGGAGCCTCTGTGCGGACTCTGATGTAAGGGGAGCCTCTGTAAGGACTCTGATGTAAGGGGAGCCTCTGTGCGGACTCTGATGTAAGGGGAGCCTCTGTGCGGACTCTGATGTAAGGGGAGCCTCTGTGCGGACTCTGATGTAAGGGGAGCCTCTGTGCGGACTCTGATGTAAGGGGAGCCTCTGTGCGGACTCTGATGTAAGGGGAGCCTCTGTGCGGACTCTGATGTAAGGGGAGCCTCTGTGCGGACTCTGATGTAAGGGGAGCCTCTGTGCGGACTCTGATGTAAGGGGAGCCTCTGTGCGGACTCTGATGTAAGGGGAGCCTCTGTGCGGACTCTGATGTAAGGGGAGCCTCTGTGCGGACTCTGATGTAAGGGGGCTTCTGTGCGGACTCTGATGTAAAGGGGGGCCTCTGTGTGGACTCTGATGTAAGGGGAGCCTCTGTGCGGACTCTGATGTAAGGGGAGCCTCTGTGCGGACTCTGATATAAGGGGAGCCTCTTTAAGGACTCTAATGTAAGGGGGGGCCTCTGTGCGGACTCTTGTGATCATGAAAAATCTTAGACTGTTTTCCTCGATCCATCAACTTTTCCACACTTTATGGGCCACTTGACTGGACTTGCCCCCCAGGCCTAAGGCTGCCAGCCCTCCCCTGATCAACAGTCATGTGCTTCCACTGAGGAGACTTTACATTTTAGAGTTAGGACTGCAGTACACCGAGAGCCTTGACGGGGCCTGCAGCTTACGCATGTATTTGCAAATGCGTGCAACTAAACCGCTGTTTTTATTGCATACAGTTAGACAGGTGAATTTGGTTGGTTGCTGATTGGTTGGTAAGTTTGAGCTTGGGTATTCTGTGATATTTTCGTATGTGCAGGTGCCCATCTTGCCGGGCATAGACTAATGCCTATGCGCATGCACGGGAACATTAGCAATAACAGGTGAATGCATATGCGCATGTGCGAAAATACGCATGAACGTTCGCTATTAATCATTAAGCCCTGGAAGATTTGGCTGCCCAATGACCGGGGCATTTTGCAATACAGCACTGCGACGCTTTAACTGACAATTGCGCGGTCATGCGACGTGGCTCCCAAACAAAATTGACGTCCTTTTTTCCCCACAAATAGAGCTTTCTTTTGGTTGTATTTGATCACCTCTGCGGTTTTATTTTTTTGCGCTATAAACAAAAATAGAGCAACAATTTTGAAAGAAATGCAATATTTTTTATTTTTAGCTATAATAAATATCCCCCAAAAAATCTAGGGGGCGCACGCCCGCCCCCTAGACGGCTGGGAAGCCCAGGATGTCATATGCCATCCACCCAGGGTGGGAGAGCCCATCTGTGGACGTTATATGACTATGGGCGGGTAGGGAAGTGGTTAATACCCAGCCAGGGCCTTTTCCTCCAGGGATAGCAAATGAATGGCAGATCCAACCACAGAAGCCTCTGAACATTACTAAGGGGCGATAGACTTGGATCTAGGGTCCTCACTCAACAATCATGTTCATATAGACCCAAAAAAGGAAATGTTCGCCATAGGTAAAACCAGATTAATGTTTATTTAAAATAAAAAGTATCCCTCAGGCCGCGTACACACGGAGGGACATGTCCGCTGAAACATGTCCGACGGACCGTTTCCAGCGGACATGTCTCCTCCGGATTTTCGTCCGACGGTGTGTACACACCATCGGATGAAAATCCCCTCGGCCAGGGAACGCGGTGACGTGGCAGTGACGTTGACGCCGCCACGTCACCAAACAAGGAAGTGAAATACTTCCACGCATGCGTCGAATCCATTCGACGCATGCGCAGAGATTTCTGTCCGCTGGTTAGTGTACTAACCAGCGGACATATCCGACGGACATGTCTCCGGCGGACAAATTTCAAAGCATGCTTTGAAATTTGTCCGCTGGGAAAACCTGTCCGCTAGCCCGTACACACAATCGGATATGTCCGCTGAAACGGTCCGTCGGACCAGTTTCAGCAGATATATTCGATCGTGTGTATGCGGCCTCACATATACAGTAGGTAAGGTTCTTTCAACATAGAGAGTAAGCCGTCCGGCTAACAACATAAACGCTGTGTGATAAAATGGTCGTGTGTAGGCTTTAACGACGTGAAAAAAAAACTTGCATTCTCAGAAGCAAGTTATGAGACAGAAGCACTCGTTCTGGTAAAACTAGCGTTTGTAATGGAGATAGCACATTTATCACAAAGTAACAGACTGAAAAGCACGAATCAGCAAAAGCAGCCCCAAGGGTGGCGCCATCTGAATGGAACTTCCCCTTTATAGTGCCGTTGTACATGTTGTACGTCACCGCGCTTTGCTAGAGCATTTTTTTTTCACAATCGTGTGTAGGCAAGGCAGGCTTAAAGTGGATGTAAACCCACTCTCATCCTTTCTAAACTACTGCCATAGTGCTGATCTATAAGGATATAGATGCCTCCTTCATGTATCCTTACCTGTCAAATGTTTCCCCTCTGTCTGTTATAAGAACTGAAAAACTGCAGATTGTGTGGGTGGGTCTGTTGTCTGGAGCTCTGTGGGTGGAGTTGTGATGTCAGTAGACTCCCCGCCCTCCTCTACACTCCCCTTATCAACATGCATTTTTTTCTGTGTATTCCTTACACTAAATTCTGCTATGATCACTAACATCCAGTCAAAATCCAGGAAAGTAACCACATGACTTCAGAAAAGGAGTGGGTGTGGGAATTAAAAAATAATGCCTGTCTGAGGCTGTGCATGAAATATGTAAATAACCTGTCACTCACAGCAAGGGGGCGGAATGGACTAAGGTTTTTCTCTGTAAGTCTGTTTTTTTCACTGAACAATAAACGAGGATTGCTCAGAGCTGGATTAACTCTTTGTGGCAAGACTGGGCACAGATGATAGGAAATCTTATACTCTACATCAGGGGTCTTGAATTAAAATTCAAGGAGGTCCGGTCACTAAAAATTTCTTTGAGACGAGGTCCGAATCTCAAGTCCCCATTTGTCCCCATCACAGCGCCCCTTTACATCAGGTGTCCCCATTAGAGTGCCCCTTTACATCAGGTGTCCCCATCACAGTGCCCCTTTACATCAGGCGTCCCATCACAGTGCCCCTTTACATCAGGCGTCCCCATCACAGAGCTAATTTACATCAGGCATTCCCGTCAGAGTCCCTCCTTACATCAGATGTCCCCACCAGAGTCCCCCTTAACATAAAATAAGGGTCACGCTGATGGGCACATTTTATGTTAAGGGAAACGCTAATGGGCAAATTTTATGTTAAGGGGAACCCTGATGGACACATTTTATATTAGGAGCACTCTGATGGGCACAACAAAACGTGCCCCTTAATTCAAAGTGTTGCTCATAAAATATGCCATATCAGCATGCCACTTAACATAAAATAATGGTCATGCTGATGGACACCTGTTATTTTAAGGGGTACTCTGATGGGCACATTTTATTTTAAGGGGCATGCTGATGGGTATATTTTTAATGTGCACACTGGTGAGCACATTTTATGTTAAGGGACACTCTGGTGGGCACAACAAAATGTATCCATCGGTGTGTCCCTTAACAAAATATGCCCATCAGTGTGCACATTAAAAATATACCCATCAGTGTGCCCCTTAAAAAAAAATTGTCCATCAGAGTGCCCCTTAAAAAAAATGTTTCCATAAAATTCCCCCTTAAAAAATAAATGTGTCCATCAGAGTGCCCCTTAACATAAAAAAAAATATGCCCAGCAGTAAATACTAGCTAACATGTGGCCTGCATACCTTGAATGAGGGCACAACAGAAGGGGCAGAAGCTGCACGATAAGGAGAGCCAGGACCTGGGAACCGCGAGTAGCAGGGGGGAGCGCACACGTGACGTCATGCCCCTACTAGCAAGAAGATTTAGGACCAGGTGTCTTCTCGTCAAAACGCCGGGAATCACACGCAGCAGGGGGGCGGGTCGCACACGTGATGTAACGCCCCTACTTTAATCTCAGAGACCTGCGGTGAGGAGCAGGTACGCGCACGCATGCAGCGTCACTGGGGGGCGGGGGGACCCGCGGTCCCAGCAAACAAACAGCTGCGGACATTTATGATTATCCTGGCGGTCCGGGCAGAAGCGCCACTCGGTCCGGACTCGGACCACGGGCCGCCATTTAGTGACGGCTGCTCTACATTGTGACATCAAAAAAATTAAATATACATTTCGGGTTTACATTTACTTTAACAATAATCGGGTTGAAAAAAATGTTGTTTTTTCTACACCATTATTTGAGCATTTGGCTCAATACACACAATACACTACACACAAAAGCTTTCTATGGCTTGTTCACATGGGTAGTAGCCCTTGCCGCCCCTCAGAAAATCAATCCATGGTGGAGGGTGACAGGTGTCTGGGAGGAGATATATCGCCTCTTCAACGCCTGAACCAGCCAAACCTCCATGCGGCACACGCAATGCATGGGGTTGCAAGGCGGTTGATAAGTTGATGAAGTTGAGAAGCGCGGGGGGGGGGGGGGGCTACCGAAAATGACTTGTCACATTCAAGTTGAGGGTGGGGGCGTTCTGCTGTCGCAAATTACATCTTACATTAACCCCTTCCTTAGCGGGCCATAGGGATTTGATGGCTGCAGCAACCCCTCGCCGATGAGAGTGGACGTCATATGACGTCCTTTGTTCTCGGCGTTCTAGGGCGCGCGCGCGGCACCACTCGCGATCCCGTGCGCGTGCCCGACGGCCGCGATTGCCGCCGGGCACCCGCGATTACCGCTGATCACGGCAGGAGTGTGGATCTGTGTGTATAAACACACAGATCCACCTCCTGTCAGCGGTGGGGAGACTGATGTGTGTTCCCAGTACAGAGGAACACACATCGGTCTCCTCCCCTTGTGAGTCCCCCTCCCCCTACAGTTAGAACATACTTTAGGGAACATTTTAACCCCTTCAGCGCCCCCTAGTGTTAACCCCTTCCCTGCCAGTCACAGTTACACAGTAATCAGTGCAGTTTTATAGCACTAACCGCTGAGTAAATGTGAATGGTCCCAAAAACGTGTCAAAAGTGTCCGATATGTCCGCCGCAATGTCACGGTCACAAAAATACAGTCATTACTAGTTAAAAAAAAAATAAAATAAAATGCCATAAATCTATCACCTATTTTGTAGACGCTATAACTTTTGCGCAAACCAATCAATATGCGATTATTGCGTTTTTTTTTTTCCAAAAATACGTAGAAGAATACGTATCGGTCTAAACTAAGGGAAAAAAAACGTTTTTTTTAAAAAAAAAAAAGTGTGATATTTATTAAATAAAAAAGTAAAAAATATTGTGTTTTTTTTTTTAATTGTCGCTCTTCTTTTGTTTATAGCGCAAAAAATAAAAACCGCAGAGATGATCAAATACCACCAAAAGAAAGCTCTATTTGTGTGGGGAAAAAAACATAACGATTTCATTTGGGTACAGTGTTGCATGACCGCGCAATTGTCATTCAAAGTGCAACAGCGCTGAAAACTAAAAATTGGTCTGGGCAGGAAGAGGGTGAAAATACCCTGTATGGAAGGGATTAAAGTGAGAAGCGGGATGAGGGGCCAAAAATGGCTTCTCACCAGGTGGGGCCTTTAGTAATTTGGGGGGCCCTCCGCAGCTTTGCGGGGCCCTAAGCGGCTTGCATAGTAAGCCTATAGGGCAGATCGGCCCTGGGTACTGAATGAATGAATGACTTGTATAGCGCAACGCATGCGAACTGAATCGCCTCTGGGCGCTTTTTCCAGCCAGTGTCTGCTTGGCTGGTGCGGTCATTTTTACCCCGTAGGATCTTGACACGCTAGGGACACACAGTCATACACACATATATGTATATATACTGGGCCAATTTTTTGGACGAGATCCAATTTACCTACCAGCATGTCTTTGGAGTGTGGGAGGAAACCGGAGGACCCGGAGGAAACCCACGCAGACACAGGGAGAACATGCAAACTCCAGGCAGATGGTGTCGTGGTCGGGATTCGAACCAGCAACCCTTTTGCTGCTAGGCGAAAGTGCTACTCACTGCCCACTGAATGTAACATTGGGTTTAATTTCTGCCGGGACATGTGTGCAGTCCTAAGTGGCTGCACGTCCTTACTTAGGTGGGCAATCGAGGGAGGAAAAACCGCGGGTCTAACTGCTTTTATCATTTCCTAGCGGCATGTCTAAACGAGCCTGAAGTGTTTGGCTTTGGCTGCACCATCCTAAAATGAATGTGGCTGCAGCATCTGTTGTCATTGACACTCCGGCCCTCGCTCTCTCTGATGCCTTCTGTTCGGGAGAGTGCCAGCGGAAGGCAGGGGGGTGGCAGAGGACATTTAAATTCTGTGAATCAGATAAGCAGTTTACTTCCAAGTGAAAACAAAACAATAAAATGCTATGAAAAGCTAAATTCTAGAGGGATAGGACGGGTTAGGATACTGGTCAGGTACTTGGCTGGAGTAAAGAGCAAAGGCTTGCATGAGAGTTGGGGAAAGATCTTTGTCACATCAATGTTCATTTTCCCCCCAGAAACTGGCACTTTTGGGCAAGTCTAGAGATCAGTGGCAGCCAGTCAGGCCGCGTACACACGATCGGTTAAACCGATGGGAACGTTCTGATGGACCGTTTTCATCGGTCCAAACCGATCGTGTGTGGGCGCCATTGGTTATTTATCCATCGGTTAAAAAAAAAAGAAAACTTGTTTTAAATTTAACCAATGGATTCCTAACCGATAGCAAAAAAACGATCGTTAGTAGGCACGACCATCGGTTAAAAATCCACGCATGCTCAGAATGAAGTCGACGCATGCTTGGAAGCATTGAACTTCATTTTTTCTGCACGTCGTTGTGTTTTACATCACCGCGTTCTGACACCATTGTTTTTTTAACCGATGGTGTGTAGGCACAACTGACCATCAGTCAGCTTCATTGGTTAACCGATGGAAATTGTCCATCAGACCGTTCTCATCGGATGGACCGATCGTGTGTACAGGGCTTTAGTCTGTACAAAGTAATGACAGGCTGAGAGGAGCCATCGCTCTTGGTACTGTATAAATCTGCGTTCAGAAATGCGCATTTATGCACATGATCCTGAAAATCCACCAAAATTCGTAATTGCACCCCAAATGCAGGAAACAGTCACGCCTTTTGTTGAACATTAAAATATGCATTGCAAAAACGTGCGAGGCTCATTTCCAGAAAAAAAGGTGCAGGAGCTACTTTGGCATGTTTGTCACGCATAGAAGTGAATTGAAGTGAATGTTGCTGCACAATACAATGCGTGATAAAACAGCAGCAGGTCATGCATATGTAGCCAGAAGCTAGTTAAATTGCCTCTGTTATCAGAGGACATTCCAAAGCATCTGCCACAGTGAGGCTGTTCCCTCTAGTGCTCAGCCTGGGATCTGTCTTGTCACATCCTGAATGCAGAGTGAGTGAAAACTTACTGAAGAATGGAGGATCTTGGGATATGTAGTCCAAAGAGCTGAAATCTACATTGACCTAGATCATTGTGAACTACAAGTTCCAGCCGGCTGGAGGAAAAGAACAGAATGCTGGGAGAGGTGATAAATAGCATGTGTTGGGAAGGAGTCAGTCTCTTGGGAACATGGCCTTCACCTAGAACTCTGATCCAAATGGTCAGGGAGAGTGTGACTGCGCTGCGGCCTAGGCGGCAGGGGAAAGCCTCTGGAGAGCATATGTGGACTAAGGTGAACAGATTTTTAAAGTGATATCCAGAGAAATATATTTTTTTATTATTATTATTATTGGCAAATAGTTAAATATTTTATAAGCATATTTTCCCTCAAATTATATATGCAGTGTGTGTGGTATGTGTTTATGGAATGATTGTATGATAAATGTGTTATTTCTTATGCCCTGTACACACGATCGGACCTTTGTCCAACCAAATTCACATCGAAATTCCATCGGAGGAAAAGAGAACATGTTCTCTATGTAATCTCTGATGGAATTCATCGGAATTTCCAATGGAATTTCTCAGATGGGGCATACACACGATCGGAATTTCCGATCGTCAGGCTTAGGACTCGTACACACGATAAGTTAAACAGAGGACAACGCTCTGATTGACCGTTTTCATCGGTCAAAACCGATCGTGTGTGGGCCCCATGGGTTATTTTTACCATTGGTTAGAAAAAAGCCAACTTGTTTTAAATTTAAAGCGGATGGTTCACCTCAAAAAAATATTAAAAGCCAGCAGCAACAAATACTGCAGCTGCTGACTTTTAATATTAGGACACTTACCTGTCCTGGAGTCCAGCGGCGTCCGTAGCAGAGGACGAGCGATCGCTCGTCACCCTGCTGCTCCCCCCTCCATCCACGGTGAGGGAACCAGGAAGTGAAGCGCTGCGGCTTCACTGCCCGGTTCCCTACGGCGCATGCGCGAGTCGCGCTGCGCCCGGCGATTGGCTCCCGCTGTGTGCTGGGAGCCGAGTGTTCCCAGCACACAACGGGAAAAGCGGGCCGGAAGTGGGTGCAGATACCTGTCTTTAGACAGGTATCTGCACCCCCCTCCCCCCTGAAAGGTGTCAAATGTGACGCCGGAGGGGGGAGGGTTCCGATCAGCGGATCTTCACTTTAGGGGAGAGTTCAGGCAATTTTTTTGGGGAGTGCTATGGTGGTGCTTGAGGTAAAAGTTATTTTATGTAGGGGGTTTCACCATTATTTCCACATTGAAGCTCTGCAATTTCTCAAAATATTTTTGCAGAGGGGGTGACACCATCACTACTGTATTGTAATACATTGGTTGATTTGCACTGGATATTTATTGATAGGTTTTGTCATCGCACCAATAAGTCTATTTGTACAATTTTATAGATGAAGTGTAGGGCTTCTAGATGAGCAGGGCTCTCTGATCCCTCCTGTATTGAATTGTATTGTGACTGTATTGTCTTCCCTGATGTAAAGCGATGCGAAAACTGTTGGCGCTATATAAATCCTATATAATAATAATAATAGGGCAGCCCTGCATTTTTTGCCTTTTATTTATTCGCGTTAGATGAGGGAACCGGCTAACAAGTTAATCAAATTAACAGTAAATGGACCAGGTAAGAGAAATAAGGTTATTGTTGTACTCTATATGAATAAGCAAATGAATGGACAACTGAAGTCCCTTGGGGAGCAATCAATCAGCAAGTTTAACCAAACAAGGTCTATAGCTGCGGACTGGGTTAGAGAATGACCAATCTGGAGTCAGTCAGCTTCCTTTAACCCCCTGAAGCCACAGCCTCCTTTAACACAGTTCAGCAGATTGTATCTAGAGCCTATGACCTTGGTTCTTAAATAAAAAAGAGTTCCTTGGTAAAATGAGGCCGGGTGGGCACCCAATGTTCCTGTTCCTTGTGGTGGGGGGGATACAGTAGTTCTTTGATGCAGAAGTCTTGAATCTTCAGCTAGCTCAAATGAAGAGACCCAAAGTACTTGTAAGATAATCACATTCCGCAGTATATGCGTTGTAGATTTCTCCTTATAGAGCTCTAATGAGGAAGGCAAAGTAAAGGTGTCTGCATGCAGTGTCCTTGGGTGCAAAGAGCGTGGGCATGCGCCCACACACCAATACAAGCAATACCAAGCTCAGGAGGGATGGTGAAAGTACTTGTGAGATAATGACTGTGGCAAACCTAGCCACTTCTGGAACGCTGGACGTTACATGTCAAAAGGTTGTCTGTATGCTATGTATTCTGCTGGGTTTTATGTGGGCATAGTAATTCGTATGCTGGCAGCCGTAAGCCACTAGCATTCAAGTACTTCATTTTATGTTGCCCAATCGGTGTTCGGCAGTTTTAAACCGAACTCCCACAACACATAACCCCAGACCCCAGCTATCAACCGACTTTTCTCTCGTGCAGCAATGCCTTATGGGAGAATTATCCAAAATGTTAAGTTCCCCATGTGGTCCTCCCTGTATTACCCCTGCTAAATCTATTTGGCTGTTTGGAAACCCCTTGCACGGGGAATTCTATAAATATGGAAGCCTGTGAATAAAAAGTCAGTTGACTCTCAGAGCTGTGTTTCGTCCGGTTACTGGGGGGGATTTGGGACATTGCCTTACTTTTCAACGCTGACTGTGGATTTACCCTGGTTACCAGCGGAGATCGTGGAGTTTAATATTGTACTTCCGCAGTATATGTGTTGTAGATTTCTCCTTACAGAGCTCTAATGAGGAAGGAAAAATAAAGGTGTCTGTATGCAGTGTTCTTGGGTGCAGAAAGGGTGGGCATGTGCCTGCACACTAATCCAAGCGATACCAAGCTCAGGAGGGATGGTGTGAAGGTCCTACGACAGGCCTCTGCAGATACTGTGCTCAAGGAATTGTGCACGACCCCGCACCTCCCAGTGCCGCTTGTTGCAATATTTTATGTTACACGGTATTTGCACAGCGGTCATTCAAGCACAATTTTTGGGGAAGAAATACACTTTAATTAACCACTTAACCCCCGGACCATATTCCTGGTCAAAGACCAGGCCACTTTTTGCGATTCGGCACTGCGTCGCTTTAACGGACAATTGCGCGGTTGTGTGACGTGGCTCCCAAACAAAATTGGCGTCCTTTTTTCCCCACAAATAGAGCTTTCTTTTGATGGTATTTGATCACCTCTGCGCCTTTTAGTTTTTGCGCTATAAACAAAAATAGAGCGACAATTTTGAAAAAAATTAATATTTTTTACTTTTTTGCTATAACTATCCCCCAAAAATATATATAAAAAAAACATTTTTTTCCTCAGTTTAGACCGATACGTATTCGTCTACATATTTTTCGTAAAAAAAAAAAAAAAATGGCAATAAGCATTTATTGATTGGTTTGCGCAAAAGTTATAGCGTTTACAAATTAGGGGATAGTTTTATGGCATTTTTCTTAATATTTTTTTTTACTAGTAATGGCGGCGATCATCGTTTTTTTATCGGTACTGCGACATTATGGCGGACACTTCGGACACTTTTGACACATTTTTGGGACCATTGGCATTTTTATAGCGATCAGTGCTATAAAAATGCATTGATTACTATAAAAATGTCACTGGCAGTGAAGGGGTTAACACTAGGGGGCGAGGAAGGGGTTAATCATGTTCCCTGGGTGTGTTCTAACTGAAGGGGGGGGGGTGGACTGACATGGGGAAATGACAAATCGCTGTTCATGCATTGTATGAACAGACGATAGGTCATTTCACCCCCTGACACGACCGAGAGCTATGTGTTTACACACACACAGCTCCCGGTTCTCGCTCTGTAACGAGCGATCGCGGGTGCCCGGCGGTGATCGCGTCCACCAGGCACGCGTGTCGGCGTCAGGGGCGAGCGGGGGGCGCCCCTATTGGCTGATTGGCGAGATGACGTATAGCAGAGCCGACCTGCCGCCATATATACGGCAGCTGGTCGGCAAGCAGTTAATTAAAAAAAAAACACTAAAGTTAGCGCAATTTTTTTGAATAGTGTGAAAAGATGATGTTACGTCGCAAGAATCATGATCTTTATAATAAGCAAAAAAATCGCAATTCTCATTTTAGCCAGAATCGTGCAGCTCTACCACCAGGATTCGCAGATTGGCCCCGCATGAATGAGATTTGATCAGAGATCAACTTTCACATTGAGATTCCTGTGAATCGTATCCATTGGTTTGCTATGAGAAACAGCAAAACTATGAGGTGCTGCCATTGCTATAGAATAAGAGGAAAAGAGGTGAGGAATGTCGACGGGAAACAAGGTCAGTAAGAAGATACAGAAGAAACAATGTTGTTACTTTGTCCTCCAAGAAATGAATCCCTTGTGAAAGTAGTTTCTGTACAGTATCCGGGATAACGGAAAGGAAATCTTCTCCATAGCATTAGAAATCCAATTGAAGTTTTAATCCCACTCTGTTCAAAACTTAAATAAAAAAAAAAACACTTAAGGACCACCCCATAGCAGACATGCTGCTACAGGGCGGCCCCTCTGTGTAGAATTACATATATATACACGTGATTCTGCACTTTCTGGCAGAGGAGTGAGTGTTCTTACCACCGGCAGTGATTACTCACATCAGAAGCTGATCTGAGGGTGCCGGGCACTGGATGTCCGCTGGCACCCACCGATCGCCAGGAAAAGACGCAGAGTAGAGATGTGTCTATGTAAACAAGGCAGATCTCTGTTCTGACAGGGGAGAGGAAATGAATTTTGTGTTTCTGCAAAGGCAACAAAATCTATTACATCCCTTAGTAAAAACATCATATACAGTTCACATAAACACTGACTAGGTACACAGTAAACCCTTTGATCTGGGTGTTTAACCCCTTCCCAACCAGTGTCATTAGTACAGTGACAGTGCATATTTTTGTAGCAATGATCACTGTATGTGTGTCACTGGTTCCCAAAAAGTGTTAGAATGCCTGCCACAATATTTCAGCCCGACAATAAGTCGACAATGGCTGCTTCTACTAGTAAAAAAATAAATATATCCCAAAGTTTGTAGACTCTATAGGCCAGATCCACAGAGAGAGTATGCAGGTGTATCTCCTGATACGCCGGCGTACTTTCAAAGTTCCCGCATCGTATCTTTAGTTTGAATCCTCAAACCGAGATACGGCGGCTTCTGGGTTAGATCAGACAGGTGTACGTCTTTGTACGCCTTTGGATCTAAGATGCAATACTTCAGCGTCCGCTGGGTGGCGTTCACGTCGTTTTCCGCGTCGGGTATGCAAATTAGCTTTTTCCCCCGGATCCACGAACATACGCGCGGCCGTCGCAATCTCTTACGGCGTCTCTAGTCAGCTTTTTCCGGCGTATAGTTAAAGCTGCTTTTATCCGGTCTATAGTTAGACTTGCCATGTTAAGTATGGCTGTCTCAAAATTTGATTTTTTAAAACATTTTGCGTAAGTCGTCCGTGAATAGGAATGTACAAAATTTACGCTAGTCAAAAAATAATGTTGTTGCAACGTAATTTAGTGCAATGCACGGCAGGAAATTTCTGAACGGAGCATGCGCAGTTCGATCACCGTGGGGACGCGCTTCATTTAAATGAATCATGCCCCCTACTCGCCGATCTGAATTCCGCCGCCAGAAATACACTACGCCGCCGTAACTTACGGCGCAAATTCTTCCAGGATTCAAAGTTAAGCCAGGTAAGATACGGCGGCGTAGTGTATCTCTGATACACTGCGCCAATCTATTTGTATGTGGATCTGGCCCTATAACTTTTGCGCAAACCAATTAATATACACTTATTGGGCTTATTGGGTTTTTATTTACCAAAAACATGTAGCAGTATACATATTGACCTAAATTTATGAAGAAATAATTTTTTTATATCGGATAGATTTTATAGCAGCCACGCGAGAGAAGCCGAGCGTGGCCGAACGGAGCTGAACAAACAGGAAATCCAGCTCTGCACAGCGAGGAGCCAAATCCAAAACACCGCTGTGACCCTGGGCAAGGTGCGGATGGACACCCACAAGGCTGGACGGACCCCGCGCAAGACCGCAGACGGACGCCGGACGAGCATCCAAAAGGTACGTTTTTTCCCTCTTAAACTACCTTTTTTTTTTCTCAAACTACCTGTCTAAACTTGGGGTGCGCGCTATACGCCGGCACGCGGTATACCCCGATAAATACGGTATATAATAAATATATTAATAAATAACCCCCCCCCCCAAAATAATATAGTTATTCTGATTTTCTGAAAGCAGACACCCTAGGCCAGTGATGGTAAACGTTGGCACCACAGATATTTTGGAACTACATTTCCCATGATACTCATGTACTCCCTGTATGGATCTCAAGGTTTAAATGTCAACTTTACTAATATTCAAATGTTCATTCTGAATTTTATTACCGTCATCTGAGTTGTTTATATTGAGCTGCAAAATTCTCCTGTGGCCAGCAGGGGGAGGGCTAAGTGGAATATGAACACATAGACGTCTGTGCAAGACATCTGGAATCATGGGAGCTGTAGTTCAAGGTGGCCGCCATATAAAGACACAACTGACTTTTCTAAACTACAGGTCAGGAGGAGCCTGGAGGCCTTTATATTCTTTTGCCTGGGAAAAGCCTGCTCTCTTGTGCTGTGGGAGTCTGCAGATTCAGATCTGTTGGCGGAGATTGAGCCAACCCTAAAGAGCCCAAGGTGGAGAGTGACATTGCCAAGGATCCAGTTGCATCTAACATCCTTGCTGACAATATAGGCTTGCCGTTGAGAGACCAGAGAGTTTGCCAGCCTCCTTCCTCTCGTTGAGTGCAGCCATGTCAGAACCAGACTGAAGGGGCCCTTCCATTGCTAAAAGTCTATAGCCACCTGTGGGAGTTGATTAGAGGGCCTCTGGCTCACTTTTCCGCCACTGTCAGCAGTATTCAAGTGACTGAGAGTAGGACATCTGTAGTACTCTTTCCCCACCCCTCCATTCTCTAAAATAATTTCTACAATATCTTTTCTACGCCGTAGTGCAGCATCACCACCTCTGGTCCAGTTTTATTCCTTATACCACAGTCTACATTGGACCATTACCACTTAACTGTAGCTGGTCAGCTAGAACCTGTCCTAGGTAGCTAATATAACCTACATGTATATACAGCTCAACCTGCTAATAACCTAATGTAGAGCACATGTTTATATGTGAGAGACAAAAGCAGAGTTATTCACTGTGATTTTATGCTTGGATGTCATATAACAGTTGTATGTTGTGTTCACAGAAGCAAAATAAAAAATATGCCTTTAAAAGAGTCATTTGTTTGTATGGCAGCAGTAGGTAAGCAATAACACAGTTGAATTCATGCCAGAAAGCATAGAGTTAAGCTTTTGTGACTCATCAGAAGCCTTTGCCCAATCACAGCTAATCTCACATTGAGCAGAGTCTTGACCTATCACAGCCAGCTTTGCAAACACTCTGTCTGGGAGGTTCCTAATACTCCATGTGCTGCCAAATTATTCCACCACAGAGACACAGCAGAACAGACACAAGGCCAAAGCAGTTGGAAGCAACAGGGCAAAATAGGTATGTTACACAGTTACTGTAGATATATGTTCTTATTGTAAATAGTGTGATTAGAACTGAATACTGATCTAGCTGTGTGTTCACTTATAGTTCCACCGCTCATCATACCATACCATACCTCCACCGAACAACTAAGCCACCAAACTAATTCACAAACCAAACCCAACTAAGCTAACCCTGCAAAAGCAACCATGCAAACCAAGTTGCAAACCACAGTTATACCTTTCAGAGAAATCAGAGAATGCTTTAATAACTTACAGAGAGAGAGAGAGAGTAAATACTGAAGAAATAAATATATCCACCATCTTATGTTAAATGACAAGATTGAATATTTGAACCACCATTTTCTGATATACTTTATTCATCACGTGTTTTTGTACATGGACGGTCTGCTGCAAAGCAGCAGTATCTTATATGAAGAAAAGTGAAGTTTTTAAAGAAGTTATTTTAAGCATTTTGGTGTGCTCTTTAAACCTACTGCTTCCATAGAACCGCAATAGAGGAATTTCAGAGTAATAGACAGTCTTGTTGGATTGAAAAGTCAGAGATATCACAATTCTTCTAATGCCACAGTGCATGAGGCACTTCATAGTGCTGGTGCCTGCCACATTAACTGCATGCAGGTTTACGGACTTTAATCTTAAATGCACCAACGTTCCTCAAAAGGACCCCAGAGTTAGCCGGCAGAAGATCAACTTTAGAGATTGCCTCCACCATTCATCTTACAAGTTCCCCTCATGCTCCTACACTGTTTATGTTTTTTAAATTCTAACTACGTTTAACCAGTTGGTCAAGGCATAGCACGGTCATCATAAGTGCATATTGGCAGTGTCATGGACCATGAAATACTGAAGTGTTTCTACGTGAAATCCTAATTCATGTATTAGATGGGACATTACGGATAGTTCATATTCCAGGATGTCTTGAGAGATTACAGGAGATTTTATTCTGAACCCCAACCAGGTCAATAGACTCAGAAGAGATACTCATTGTCCATTGTATGATAACCCTATCTAAAGCCTTTTGATTATCAGGTGTAAATGTCTTCTGCCTTGTCTCAACTCTCCAGACGGTTCCATTGTTCTGTGGCTGGCTATTGTGTACATTGATTGCCACCCTGGGGCTTTTGTCTGAATACACATAGCAGTCTTTCTGTTCAAACTTTTCTGACCAATCTCTGCTGTGTCATTTTCAAGTCCTCATTTGCATGGTTAGGGAGGACCTGATGGTAGACTGCCTGGACTTTGAAATGGACCAATAGGAAAGCGGTTGTTGGGGGCGGGATGTTCCAAATCCTGTATAAAAGTGTGCTGTGTACTTTCAATAAAGTGTTTCCTGTTTACATCCAGCAATAAGCTTTGGCTCATGTGTGGATTATTCGGCGATTCCAGGGATATTCCTACTCGTGGAATATTGGGTGATTTTCTTTTATTAGAGAAGAAGGGAATGGATGACGGGGATATGTTCTACTACCGTCACAGGCAGTATAGCCCTGTTATTTTTATACAGTGTTTTACTACTGCCTGTTATTGTATCATGGGTTGGCGCTGCTACTGTTCCTGCCGATTCACAAGCCTATTTTTTTGTTGTTAGCCACTCAGTGTGGCTGAGCCACCCCTATGTAGCACTACCACCGTAGGAGCTGCTGGTTTAGATTTTTGCGTTTTGCACGTTACCTCTAAGTTCGTTGTCCAGGGGAGGACGTCTGTAGAAATTGCAATGTCCACACAAGATGTAAAACCTTTAACTGTAGGCTTTAAGTAGAGAGTATAGAGAGGAGAAGGTTCAGGTACGTGGTAAAGATTGCACAAAAGTATTCTAAGTTCCAATATTCCCCACTCCCTCCAGAGTGGGTATTGCTCACCCGGATAGACCCCTCTTACATGGCCTAGCAGCCGGAGTGATGCACGGACAGTATAGAAACAGTCTCTGCCACAGACCATCTGAGAACAAAAGATGGATAGCCAGGAATCCTCTGCCACAGGATTTAAAGTTCCGAACTTCCTGTCTTACAGCCAAAAGAGCCTTTAAGCCAATCCGGCGGGCTGTAAGACAATTTGCATAGTGGATCCCTTTACCTTAAGGAGGTTAGCAGGCCTATCCCGAGACATCAGCTTGCCTTGCTCGTCTCCTCCAGGGCAGGTCCTCCCCCGGTTTCCTTCGCTAAAAAGCTCCCTCCAATCGGATGGACACCTTGGGATCCCGTGTAGAACCATAGGCCCCAGCCAGCATAGCTGGGCCTACCTGATAGGGACACAGCCTCAGACCAACGCGGTCTGAGACTGAAATCACGCACACCCACCTCGCGCCAGGAGGGCCACGAGGCAAAGGACCCCGGGAAACGGCGTCTGCCCCTTATGTATCCCCTCCCAGCATGCACAGCGGGGCACCACTCCCACTGGGCTGCCGCTGAGAAGGGTCACTCAACACACTATGGTTTGTCCGAGTTCCAACATGGGCCTGAAGTGGTAACGCCACCTACAGGCAACAAGGGAAAACTTCTACCGAAAACAACCATAGCCAGAACAGAGGCTTAATTAAATAGAATTAACAGTCTGAGCCCAACTATTGGCTCAGACACCCCTAAATTTAGAATAGCGCCAACTTGTTGGGAGACCAGCGCTACACCTAAAACTATTTTGCTTGTACTTGTGGGGTTATCGGAGCATAATGAATTAAGTTCACCCCTATGAAGTGCTAGGTGTCTGGTTTCTTAAGATAACTTTGGCATTGGGTAACAGGAATCATTTGCTGGGTGTAATTCTCTCAACCTGGTGTGTCAGAGGGGCTGGGGCTCCTGAGAAGGTCGAGGCTAAGAACAGAAGGCCCATCCTAACCAGCGGCTCCTACAGGGGTAGCGCTACATTTGAAAAGGGAGAAGATTTGGATTTGGAGCTTAGTACACATTTTGAAGATCGGATAGATGGCTTTGTTCTCGGGCTCCAGGTCTTCCCCTCTCCATCCCTTTCATTGGTTGAGTAGGCTCCATCTGGCTGCACTGACATCGGAAACCCTGGTTTATCGGAGCCCCGTACACAGGTGTTGGTCTAGTTTGCAGCGTCTAGACTAGAAATGATGTGTACATGTTTGGAATGGTTTAGGGGAGGAGATGTTTACAGACTCGGAAAATTCTCTCTGTAGTCATTCTGTTCTGCTGATGGAAAAGCATTTTGTAGATTGTTTGGTATGCATTAATCTGAGCGAGATGGCGGGACTACTGCTTTGTATCCATTTATATTCACCAAGTAACAGGCGGTATTTATGGCGTCCTAGTCATTTCTGAAAGGTGATACAAACAATATCATCCTTTTGTTGCCAACTGTGTCTGTGGATTGTTTAAAAAAAATAAGACCCTGTTCGTGCCTTACTGCAGCAAAATCGCGAAGCAGAATCACGCAATTCTGCACGCGATTATGGTTTATGCTAAAATCTTGGCATAACAGGCATCAAGCTTGGGGTGCCATTCATTCTTAATGCTTGAATAAGAAGAAAGGAGCACTCTTGTGTCCGAAAAAAATAATGCTTTTGGTGGGAGATTATTATTGACAGCATGAGAACGTACAGGTTGATCCAGCGTGTTTCGGGTGAACTAACCTCTTCTTCAGTTGGTATGTACTGTTGTCAGTGAATTATGGGGCCCCTTACACAGCTTCAGACGTGGGCCCCCTAGAGCAGAGGGGGGGGGCTGCTGCCAATTGAGAAGCAGGGGGGTGCCACGAATTGAAAAGCAGGGGGGTGCCACGAATTGAGAAGCAGGGGGGTGCTGCTGGCGCAAATTAAAAGGCCCCTTATATAAAAAAAATTGATGGGGCACTATACCTCCCATTGACACCATTGATGGGGCACTATTCCTCCCACTGACACCAACGATGGGGCACTATTCCTCCCACTGACACCAACGATGAGGAACTATTCCTCTCACTGACACCAATGATGGGACACTATTCCTCCCATTGACACCAACGATGGGGCACTATTCCTCCCACTGACAGCAATAGGGCACTATTCCTCCTACTGACACCAACAATGGGGCACTATTTATTCTACTGACACCAATGATGGGGTACTATTCCTGCCACTGACACCAATGGTGGGGGACTATTCCTATCAGTGACACCAGTGAGGTGGCACTATTCCTCCAATTACCACCAACAATGGGGCACCATTCCTCCCACTGACATGAATGGGGCTCTATTTCTCCTACTGGCACCAAGGATGGGGCCCTATGCCTCCCACTGACACCAATGGGGCACTATTCCACTAATAGCAATGATGGGATACTATCCATCCTCCTATTGACCACAGGTGCTATGTAATTTTATGCTCACACTGACCACGAAGTTTAAGGCCATTGATGCCAGGGTATTTTCTACTCCCACAGGCCTCAGTGCAGCTCCCCTAAAGTCCCCCTTTGTTTATAAAATGTGGAGACCCCTGCCTTAGAGGAACAGGAAGACAATTTAAGAGCAAAACAACATAAATAAGAATATGAACTACTCACATTACTAAAGTTCACCCATTGTAGTATAAATATGCCTGTACTTTGCATTGCAACCAATCAGATCCTTTTCCCCTTTTCTGCCCTACAGCAGTGAAGTGATAGCTGAAATCTGATTGGCTGCTATGGGTGACACATCACTTTGTCGAGTTACATGCAGATAAAGTGCTAAAGAGTGGAACATAAAGCCCGGTGCGTCATGCTATCGCTGTTTTTTTCTTATCGCCGATCACAAGTTGCGCTGAGTTTGGTTAGAGGTTGAGACGGCGTGTTCAAATTCTGAATAATTTGCTATTAAAAGAACGTCATTTGGTTAGTGGTGACCCAGATTCGTGTGCAAAGCCTCAGCAGAAACTCATACACAGCGAGAGAAGTAGAATCAGCAACTGCCACATTCCTAGACGTGCACATAGAATGAAGGCTGAGCCCTGGTGTGTGTACCTCCTCAGGGGGACTGAATGGCCGATGGCCCAACTGCCACATTCCTAGACGTGCACATAGAATGAAGGCTGAGCCCTGGTGTGTGTACCTCCTCAGGGGACTGAATGGCCGATGGCCCAACTGCCACATTCCTAGACGTGCACATAGAATGAAGGCTGAGCCCTGGTGTGTGTACCTCCTCGGGGGACTGAACGGCTGATGGCCCAACTGCCACATTCCTAGACGTGCACATAGAATGAAGGCTGAGCCCTGGTGTGTGTACCTCCTCGGGGGACTGAACGGCTGATGGCCCAACTGCCACATTCGTAGACGTGCACATAGAATGAAGGCTAAGCCCTGGTGTGTGTACCTCCTCGGGGGACTGAACGGCTGATGGCCCAACTGCCACATTCCTAGACGTGCACATAGAATGAAGGCTGAGCCCTGGTGTGTGTACCTCCTCGGGGGACTGAATGGCTGATGGCCCAACTGCCACATTCGTAGACGTGCACATAGAATGAAGGCTGAGCCCTGGTGTGTGTACCTCCTCGGGGGACTGAACGGCTGATGGCCCAACTGCCACATTCCTAGACGTGCACATAGAATGAAGGCTGAGCCCTGGTGTGTGTACCTCCTCAGGGGGACTGAACGGCCAATGGCCCAACTGCCACATTCCTGGACGTGCACATAGAATGAAGGCTGAGCCCTGGTGTGTGTACCTCCTCAGGGGGACTGAACGGACAATGGCCCAACTGTCACATTCCTAGACTTGTACATAGAAAGAAGGCTGAGCCCTGGTGTGTGTACCTCCTCAGGGGGACTGAACGGCCAATGGCCCAACTGCCATTCTTAGGCCACTTTCACATGGGTAGAGCGCTGCAAAAGAAGCAGGCATGTGCGTTGCGGTAGCTACATCCATGTGTGTAACCTAAGTGCCAAACAGGACAGTTCGCTGGTGTCAGCCCATTAAAGTCACGGAGACCGCCCTGCAGCTATGTGCCAAATGCGGCGATGGTGGTCGTGGGGCATTATTTCAAGTAAAATACCCTTTGGAATAACAAAACAGCTGGAGGCAGTAACATCCCCAAAATCTGGACAGCGATCCACCCCTGCGGCCCATGAGGAAAGGTCTTAAAGAGGAAAAAAACCCTGATGGGTTTTACTTCCTTTGTGTTCCCTGCAAAATAAACGCATAATGGGCTACTATGCATCGCATAGTAGCCCATTATGAGCCACTTACCTGCAGAAGGAGCCCGCAATGTCCCCTCTCTCTCATTGTGTCCATCTTCAATCCCTCTTCCATCTGGGGGTTTTGGACTCCGACTCTGCTATCGCGTGATGTCACTCCCGCACATGCGCATGGGAGCCGACGGTCGCGGCATGGGCACTATAGAAACGGCATGGGTCATGCTCTTTCTTTAGTGCGCATGCGCCGATTATGTCAGCGCCAACTTCTATGGTGAATATCTCCGAAACCGTAGAGGTTTAGGAGATATTTCTAGTACCTACAACCACTTTAAGCCATGGGTGCGCAACCTGTGGCCCTCCAGCTGTTGCAGAACTACAAGTCCCAAGAGGCATTGCAAGTCACAGACAGTTACAAGCATGACTTCCAAAGGCAGATGCATGATGGGAATTGTAGTTCTGCAACAGCTAGGAGCCCGAAGGTTGAGCACCCATGTTTAAGCTCTCGTTCACACCAATGCGATTTGACAGTTCAAAGTCGTATGACCACTTGCATCCTATTTTTCGCAATGCAACCGTTCAAATCGTTGTGACTAAAGTTAAAGCAACTTTAAAAAAGGTTCCTGCACTCTTCTTGCGATATTTGACCGTACAGTTAAGTGTGGTCTATAAGGAGCAACTTTGAAAAAGGTTCTTGCACTTTTCTGCGATTAAATGGCGCCAATAGTTTCGGAGGAAACTGGAAGCGATCCTGGCTTTGCTTGGCTGTCCAGCCAGTTTGGACACACACCGCCTGGTCACCCAGATCTCCCTGTGAGACAGGAGAGCCTGAGAGAGCTGCAGAAGATTGTAATAGCAATCGATCGGCGAGTTAGTCTCACAGAGCGGGAGGAACAACGTCACTTCCTTTCTCTCTGTGCAGCCATTGCCGCCGGTCAGAGCGCTCCCAGGGTCTGGTAGAGGCGGTGGCGGGAGGAGGGACAGCTTTCCACCACCTGCGGAAGTGATCAAGTAGCTGTTTATATGACAATCTACAGTCGGCAAGTGGTTAAAGTGCATCTATGGTGTGAATATCAAATCCTATATTACTTTCCACATTGTATTTCTATTATTTCCAGCCGACTCCTATTATTCTGAAGGATCTTGAAGTTTGTAAACTTTGTGAATATCCCCATACACTTCCTTCCTTGAATTGTAGGACACCTAGTCACTATGTCCTGTGAGTGGCACTGCTGTGTCGCACATTTTACAGAGCCTGCCTTCTGAACTACAGAGGAGCTGAGAGGGGGAGTATCAGGAGGCGGAGTCAGTACGGAAATCACTGCTGGCCAGCAGCATGGTACCATTGGATATGTAGTCCTTAGAAATTAAAGCAAATAGCAGAGGAGACGCTAGAAAGCATGCTGGGAATCCAGGAGGTTGTGGAAAGAGATGGCCAGCAGACAGGCAGAACCTACAACATGCAAGAAGAGTTTTCATGAAAGTGTATAATGGATTGTCAGAAATAGCTATTATTTGTATTGTTATTCCAATACTGATGGTGGCTGTTGGTCAGCTCTCTTGTAAAAGTGATCTTAGTGGCTAATTAGCTGCTGGATTGCTTTTACAAGCAGCAGGATGGAACGTTCCCCCTCTCCCGCCGCCTTCCACAGCTTGTAAGGGTCTCTGATCCCATGAGGAGACCAGCCAACACGTCCGCTGACTAGTTAGACAGCTGAACAAAGCCAAGAACGGCTCTCCGCCACGGTAACCTGGAAGCGATGACCTGACATCATGTCAACGGCGCCATTTTAAAAAAATCTACAGAATTTAAAAACACAGATCTTGGTGTGATCAAATGCTTTTAAGGGCAGAGGAGAAATTTGGGGTCTTATATATGTCAGATTTCGCCATTAAGAGTACCTGTCACATGCCTATTGCTGTCACAAAGATGTTTGAGGCTGCAGAGAAGGGGGCCGATGAATCTGTGCTCAGTTCCTTTTCTATGTCTCAAAAGTGAGACATCAGGGCTCTCTTTAGACCCCAATTTTTTTTACCAAAGCCCCAACAGTGGTCTCAAAAATATGTAAAAAAATAATAAAAAATGTAATTGGAAATAAAAAAATAAAATAAAATGGTAAAAAAATAAAAACTACTGACACCAGAAATACCAGGGTCACAAACTTGTGACTGGGCTCTGGTGTTCCGCCACCGTGGGGGAACCCCAAGACAGCAGGAAGGTGGCACGCTGTGGGACCATAACAAAGGGTCACATGATGGGAGTAAAGGGTCGGGGACCAGGGGTGGCCCTCATGGTTTCTTGCACTGGGGCCCTGAAGGTTCTAGTTACACCTCTGGTTAGATGTACTAGAAGATTTAAATACACTAACAAATTGAAGCCAACCTACAGCTAATACTTTATAAGCAGTTGCAGCAAACTGTTTTTTTTTTTCTTTTTGGGATAAAGGTTTTCCAGAAATAAAAGCTGATCATTGTAAGCACCTCTGTCAGTGTTAAATGGTTTGTCTCAACCATGTAACTGCTTCATCTACAGGACAGCTTGTTATGTTGAAAAACAACAGACTTACTGGCGGGATCACCTAGTGAAAATAAAAGAAAGAAAGCCTAAAAAAAAAGAAAACAAATGCGGACATCACATCTAAGAAATGGTAAGCTGCAATATAATAAATGTTTGCTTTTGGGTTCATTACGACCTTAAGTCTAAGATTGCTAAAGCATTCTGGATGTGTGTCTTCATGCGCCTTTTTTTGCGATTCCAAGATGCTTTTTTTTTTTTTTTTTACTGGGGTCCAATGTGTTTTTGATGCTTGTAGGTGTGTTTTTGATGTGTTTTACTGCGTTCCAGTACAGTTCTGTGCAGGAAAAATGCAGCACATTCTTTTTATTTTTTTTATTTTTTATGAAACTGGACCACACTGCAACTGCAAGCCATGGTGTGAACTATGCCATTGATAACATGTAACCTACTTTCTATGCATTGATGAAGAAGAAGAAAAAAAAGCACTAGAATGCATGTGCTGTGGTAAATATTTGTGTGTTGCGGGACACTGGATGCGATTCGCACAGGAATCACACCGCATTCCTGGGCAAATCACATGTGATGCTTGTGCGGTGCGATTTGAGCTATTCATTTTGTATGGCATAAATCACACTGCATTTGCATCAAAATGGTGCAGGACCCCCCCCCCCTTTTTTTTTGCCGCACCTAATCGGATCTCACCCATGCGATCTGATTATGACAATCAGACTATGTTCCCTATGTTCTTGGGTCCCTCTTCTGTGGTCCTGGCTCCTCCCTCCTGTTGAGTGCCACCCCCCCCCTCCCCAGTAAGCATATTGCTATGGGGGGGACCTAAGGCTGAGCTACAGCTCCATGTATCCATTTAGACCCAGAGCCCTGACATGGCCCCACCCTCTTTCTCCCCTGATTGACTAGCTGACTTTGATTGACAGCAGCAGCGACCAATGGCACCACTGCTGTGTCTCAGCCAATCGGGGGGGGGGGTATGGATTTCGGACTGCTGAAAAGCTTGTGGACAGAGATGGACAGAGAGGGGGCTCAGGTAAGTAATGGGGGGATGCTGCACACAGAAGGCTTTTTATCTTAAAGCGGATGGTCCACTAAAACAAAATCTTAAAAGCCAGCAGCTACAAATACTGCAGCTGCTGACTTTTAATATTAGGACACTTACCTGTCCTGAGTCCAGCGGCGTCCGCAGCAGAGGACGAGCGTTTGCTGCTTCCCCCTCCATCCACGGTGAGGGAACCAGGAAGTGAAGCGCTCCGGCTTCACTGCCCAGTTCCCTATGGTGCATGTGCGAGTCACGCTGCGCCCGCCGATTGGCTCCCGCTGTGTGCTGGGAGCCGAGAGTTCCCAGCACACAACGGGGGAAAAAACCCATCTTTTGCCCGAAACTGCGGCCCGGAAGTGGGTGCAAATACCTGTCTTTAGACAGGTATCTGCACCCCCCTCCCCCTGAAAGGTGTCAAATGTGACACCGGAGGGGGGGAGGGTTCCGATCAGCGGAACTTCACTTTAGGGTGGAGATCCACTTTAATGCATGCATCAGGATAAAAATCATTCTGCCTTTACAATCCCTTTAACATTGACACCCACAGCAGATCGCATAAACACCATGCGTTTTCACTGCCGCGCGGGAAACGCACAGGATTCGCTGTGATTCCTGCATCAAATTAGTGTGAACATAGGCTGAGATTTGTTAGAGTTGTAAAGAGACAATCTATAAAATGATCAGAACAATCTGTGATTATTTCAGGCAGTAGTTGGGTCTAACCAGAGAGAGTCTCTTTGCTATAGGTATAGGGTGAGATTGTGTCCCAGGCAGAAGTATTTACCATAGTCAGTATTGATGTTCTAGGTCAGTGATGGTGAACCTTGGCACCCCAGATGTTTTGGAACTACATTCCCATGATGTAGCTGGCCAGCTAGAACCTGTTCTAGGTAGCTAATATAACCTACATGTATACAGCTAAACCTGCTAAGAACCTAATGTAGAGCACATGTTTTTGTGTTTGGATGTCATATAACAGTTGTATGTTTATGTTCACAGAAGGAAAAGAAAAAATATGCCTTTAAGAGTCATTTGTTTGTATGGCAGCAGGAGGTAAGGAATAACACAGCTGAATTCATGCCAGAAAGCATAGAGTTAAGCTTTTGTGACACATCAGAAGCCTTGGTCCAATCACAGCCAATCTCGCATTGAGTCTTGACTAGTCACAGACAGCTTTACATCCACTCTGTCTGGGAGGTTCCCAAGCACATGTACTAGATTATTCATTCCACACAGAGACAGAGAGCCACAGAGACACAGCAGAACAGACACAAGGCCAAAGTTGTGTTTTATGGAAGCCAGGGGGTAAAAATAGGTATGTGACACAGCTATATATATGTTCTTATTGTAAATAGTGTGGTAAAAACTGTATACTGATCTAGTTGTGTGTTCACTTGTAGTTCCACCACTCATCATACCTTCATACCTTCAAACCATACCTCCTAACCTAATTCACAAACCAAACCCAAGTAAGCTAACCCTGCAAAAGCAACCCTGCAAACCAAGTTGCAAGCCACAGTTATACCCTTCAGAGAAATCAGAGAATGCTTTGATAACTTACAGAGAGAGAGAGAGAGAGAGAGTAAATACTGAAGAAAGAAATATATCCACCATCTTACGTTAAACGACAAGATTGAATATTTGAAGCACCATTTTCTGTTATACTTTATTCATCACGTGTTTTTTGTACATGGACTGTCTGCTGCAAAGCAGCATTATATATGAAGAAAAGTGAAGTTATTAAAGAAGTCATTTTAAGCATTTAGGTTGCTCTTTAAACCTACTGCTTCCATAGAACGGCAATAGAGGAATTTTCAGAGTAATAGACAGTCTTGTTGGACTGAAATGTCAGAGATATCACAATTCTTCTAATTCCACAGCGCATGAGGCACTTCATAGTGCTGCGCCTGCCACACATGATGCTCAAGGATTTTGCAGTGTAGATGAGCATCATGGGAACTGTAGTTCCAAAACATCTGGGGTGACAAGGTTCACCATCACTGTTCTATTGTGTTCTGCTGGCAGTGTGTGTGTGTCGGGGGAACTACACACACACACAGAACACAATGATTACTGCTAGTGGCTATAGCCGCCAGCAGTAAATGCATGTAGAAAAATCCAACAGGCTAGTTGTACCCAAGTCGAACGATGCTATAACTTGCGTACAATCAGCCTGCCCATACATGGATCGAAATGTGGCTGCTCCCTGCTAAACCAGTCGAATTGTATGACCGGCTTAAGGCTGACTATACACTATAAAATGTAATTCCACAATCTCCTTTAAATCTACCATCAGCTATATAGCACAAGGGCCTGCCTGATTTGATACAAACGGAATCCATTGTCTAGGTTTGTCCTCATATTACAGCGTTTTGGTAAGCCCCGTTCACATCTCACGATTTGGGATTGCATGGCAATCGCAGCACAACACACTGCGTGCATTTTGAGCGCCCTTATCGTTAAACCGCAAACCCCCAAACGCCATTTTTCTGCGATTGTGGTGCGACAGAATCGAGCGGCAAACTACGCCTTCACAAATCACGTGAAGCTTGTCGCTGGAAAAGGAGCAGGACTTTTTTTTAGGGGTGACAAAAGTGCGTTAAAGTTAAAGGGGCGTCGTGTGAAAATTGAAATGTCAAAATGACGTAGAAGGAAGACTCTAAAGGAGATTGTACAGAAATTGTACAATCAGATTGTATAGTTACATAGTCGGGTTGAAAAAAGACACAGGTCCATCTAGTTAAACCAAAAAAAAAAAATTGATACTAGAAAAAAATAAAGTCCATCTAGTTCAACCAAAATAAACAAATACTGAAAAAGTAAATAAATAAAAAAATAAATACATTTAAAAATAAATAAATAAATATAGTGTGTGACCAAGGCTGGTTATTGGTGGATTTTTTTTTTAATTATTATTATTATTTTCTTTTGTTTTGTAACTTTTGTTTTTGTTTGAAAAAAAACAAATAGATTTCCTCATCTACACAATAGAGGTGGATGGAGAAGTCCTCCCCGCTGTGTTATTGTATTCTGACAGCAGGACTCCTCCACTATCAGAATACATTGATCAGCTCTGCATCCGCTGATCGAATGAAAAGGATTTTCCAACATTCCCGTTCAAAAAAAAGTTGACCGCTAGATCAACTTCCGTCTAGCTAAACAAATTGTGTGACGGGTGTCGCCCAAAAAAAGTTCCAGAACTTCTTTTGGGCAGCACGTGTCGTGCAATTTAATTAGTGCAGCAGAATCGCACCGCGTTTTTAGGTGCCATTAAAATTAATGGCATCTGAACAACGCTCATGTGCGATTTGACATTTTAACGCGGGCATGATCGTGGTGATTTTACCCATAATTCTAAATGCCTATGCGTGAACAGAGCCTAATGCCCCGTACACACGATCAGAAATTCCAACAACAAAAGATTGAGAGCTGGTTCTCAAATTTTCAGACAGAAAATCCGATCGTCTGTAGCAATTCCAACTCGCAAAATTCTGACGCATGCTCGTAAACAATTAGACGCATGCTCGGAAGCATTGAACTTAATTTTCTCAGCCTGTCGTAGTGTTGTACGTCACGCGTTCTTGATGGTCAAAAGTTCCGAGAACTTTTGTGTGACTGTGTGTGTCAAATCGCCCCCTAAACTCGCCAAGCTTGAGCGGAATTCCGTCGGAAAAATCATCCAAGATTTTTCAGACGGAAAATCCGATGGTGTGTACGGGGCCCTTCCACACTGAGGCACTTGAAAACTGCCCATAAAACACTGAGCACTTTTGCAGCGCTTTTTAATCGTTTTCGAGGTGTTAGCAGTGTGCTTTTTTGAAGATCACGTGAATAAAAACAGCTTTAAGAACCATTTTGAGGCACTTTGAAAGCGCTTTTCAGGCGCTTCCAATTTATTTCAATAGAGGGGTCGCTTTTTTTTTAGCTCTCCAAACAATAATTGTTTCACTTCCCCGCCAGCACACCACCCCAGTATTTATACATTTGATTGGAAATAGGTTTTCTTGAGCTTTTAAGGCGATTTTTTTGTAGCGCCAAAGCGCCTCAGTGTGAATTGGCCTGGAGCCCCGTTCACAGTGGATGGTATCATAAGGGCAGAGATTGGTGTCAGTAGAGCAGTGGATGGTGTGATAAGGGCAGAGGTTGGTGTCAGTAGGGCAGTGGATGGTGTGATAAGGGCAGAGGTTGGTGTCAAAAGAGCAGTGGATGGTATGGTAAGGGCAGAGATTGGTGTCAGTAGAGCAGTGGATGGTGTGATAAGGGCAGAGATTGGCGTCAGTAGAGCAGTGGATGGTGTGATAAGGGCAGAGATTGGTGCCAGTAGGGCAGTGGATGGTGTGATAAGGGCAGAGATTGGTGCCAGTAGGGCAGTGGATGGTGTCATAAGGGCAGAGGTTGGTGTCAGTAGAGCAGTGGATGGTGTGATAAGGGCAGAGATTGGCGTCATTAGGGCAGTGGATGGTGTGATAAGGGCAGAGGTTGGTGTCAGTAGAGCAGTGGATGGTGTGATGAGGGCAGAGGTTGGCGTCAGTAGAGCAGTGGATGGTGTCATAAGGGCTGAGATTGGTGTCAGTAGAGCAGTGGATGGTGTGATAAGGGCAGAGGTTGGTGTCAGTAGAGCAGTGGATGGTGTGATAAGGGCAGAGATTGGTGCCAGTAGGGCAGTGGATGGTGTGAAAAGGGCAGAGATTGGCGTCAGTAGAGCAGTGGATGGTGTGATAAGGGCAGAGATTGGCTACAGTAGGGCAGTGGATGGTGTGATAAGCGCAGAGATTGGCGTCAGTAGAGCAGTGGATGGTGTGATAAGGGCAAAGGTTGGTGTCAGTAGGGCAGTGGATGGTGTGATAAGGGCAGAGGTTGGTGTCAGTAGAGCAGTGGATGGTGTGATAAGGGCAGAGGTTGGTGTCAGTAGAGCAGTGCATGGTGTGATAAGGGCAGAGGTTGGTGCCAGTAGGGCAGTGGATGGTGTGAAAAGGGCAGAGATTGGTGTCAGTAGAGCAGTGGATGGTGTGATAAGGGCAGAGGTTGGTGTCAGTAGGGCAGTGGATGGTGTGATAAGGGCAGAGGTTGGTGTCAGTAGGGCAGTGGATGGTGTGATAAGGGCAGAGGTTGGTGTCGGTAGAGCAGTGGATGGTGTGATAAGGGCAGAGGTTGGCGTCAGTAGGGCAGTGGATGGTGTGATAAGGGCAGAGATTGGCGTCAGTAGAGCAGTGGATGGTGTGATAAGGGCAGAGGTTGGTGTCAGTAGAGCAGTGGATGGTGTGATAAGGGCAGAGATTGGTGCCAGTAGGGCAGTGGATGGTGTCATAAGGGCAGAGGTTGGTGTCAGTAGAGCAGTGGATGGTGTGATAAGGGCAGAGGTTGGTGTCAGTAGAGCAGTGGATGGTGTGATAAGGGCAGAGATTGGTGCCAGTAGGGCAGTGGATGGTGTCATAAGGGCAGAGGTTGGTGTCAGTAGAGCAGTGGATGGTGTGATAAGGGCAGAGATTGGTGCCAGTAGAGCAGTGGATGGTGTGATAAGGGCAGAGATTGGTGTCAGTAGAGCAGTGGATGGTGTGATAAGGGCAGAGATTGGTGCCAGTAGTGCAGTGGATGGTGTGATAAGGGCAGAGATTGGTGCCAGTAGGGCAGTGGATGGTGTGATAAGGGCAGAGGTTGGTGTCAGTAGAGCAGTGGATGGTGTGATAAGGGCAGAGATTGGTGTCAGTAGAGCAGTGGATGGTGTGATAAGGGCAGAGGTTAGTGTCAGTAGAGCAGTGGATGGTGTGATGAGGGCAGAGGTTGGTGCCAGTAGGGCAGTGGATGGTGTGATAAGGCCTGAGATTGGTGTCAGTAGAGCAGTGGATGGTGTGATAAGGGCAGAGGTTGGTGTCAGTAGAGCAGTGGATGGTGTGATAAGGGCAGAGGTTGGTGTCAGTAGAGCAGTGGATGGTGTGATAAGGGCAGAGGTTGGTGTCGGTAGAGCAGTGGATGGTGTGATAAGGGCAGAGGTTGGTGTCAGTAGAGCAGTGGATGGTGTGATAAGGGCAGAGATTGGTGCCAGTAGGGCAGTGGATGGTGTGAAAAGGGCAGAGATTGGCGTCAGTAGAGCAGTGGATGGTGTGATAAGGGCAGAGATTGGCGTCAGTAGAGCAGTGGATGGTGTGATAAGGGCAAAGGTTGGTGTCAGTAGGGCAGTGGATGGTGTGATAAGGGCAGAGGTTGGCGTCAGTAGAGCAGTGGATGGTGTGATAAGGGCAGAGGTTGGCGTCAGTAGAGCAGTGGATGGTGTCATAAGGGAAGAGGTTGGTGTCAGTAGAGCAGTGGATGGTGTGATAAGGGCAGAGATTGGTGCCAGTAGAGCAGTGGATGGTGTGATAAGGGCAGAGATTGGCGTCAGTAGAGCAGTGGATGGTGTGATAAGGGCAGAGATTGGTGCCAGTAGGGCAGTGGATGGTGTGATAAGGGCAGAGATTGGTGCCAGTAGGGCAGTGGATGGTGTGAAAAGGGCAGAGATTGGCGTCAGTAGAGCAGTGGATGGTGTGATAAGGGCAGAGATTGGCGTCAGTAGAGCAGTGGATGGTGTGATAAGGGCAAAGGTTGGTGTCAGTAGGGCAGTGGATGGTGTGATAAGGGCAGAGGTTGGCGTCAGTAGAGCAGTGGATGGTGTGATAAGGGCAGAGGTTGGCGTCAGTAGAGCAGTGGATGGTGTCATAAGGGAAGAGGTTGGTGTCAGTAGAGCAGTGGATGGTGTGATAAGGGCAGAGATTGGTGCCAGTAGAGCAGTGGATGGTGTGATAAGGGCAGAGATTGGCGTCAGTAGAGCAGTGGATGGTGTGATAAGGGCAGAGATTGGTGCCAGTAGGGCAGTGGATGGTGTGATAAGGGCAGAGATTGGTGCCAGTAGGGCAGTGGATGGTGTGATAAGGGCAGAGATTGGTGCCAGTAGGGCAGTGGATGGTGTGATAAGGGCAGAGGTTGGTGTCAGTAGAGCAGTGGATGGTGTGATAAGGGCAGAGATTGGCGTCAGTAGGGCAGTGGATGGTGTGATAAGGGCAGAGATTGGTGCCAGTAGGGCAGTGGATGGTGTGATAAGGGCAGAGGTTGGTGTCAGTAGAGCAGTGGATGGTGTGATAAGGGCAGAGGTTGGTGTCAGTAGAGCAGTGGATGGTGTGATAAGGGCAGAGGTTGGTGTCGGTAGAGCAGTGGATGGTGTGATAAGGGCAGAGGTTGGTGTCAGTAGAGCAGTGGATGGTGTGATAAGGGCAGAGATTGGTGCCAGTAGGGCAGTGGATGGTGTGAAAAGGGCAGAGGTTGGCGTCAGTAGAGCAGTGGATGGTGTGATAAGGGCAGAGATTGGCGTCAGTAGAGCAGTGGATGGTGTGATAAGGGCAGAGATTGGTGCCAGTAGGGCAGTGGATGGTGTGATAAGGGCAGAGATTGGTGCCAGTAGGGCAGTGGATGGTGTGATAAGGGCAGAGATTGGCGTCAGTAGAGCAGTGGATGGTGTGATAAGGGCAGAGATTGGTGCCAGTAGGGCAGTGGATGATGTGATAAGGGCAGAGATTGGCGTCAGTAGAGCAGTGGATGGTGTGATAAGGGCAGAGATTGGTGCCAGTAGGGCAGTGGATGGTGTGATAAGGGCAGAGATTGGTGCCAGTAGAGCAGTGGATGGTGTGATAAGGGCAGAGGTTGGTGTCAGTAGAGCAGTGGATGGTGTGATGAGGGCAGAGGTTGGTGTCAGTAGAGCAGTGGATGGTGTGATAAGGGCAGAGGTTGGTGTCAGTAGAGCAGTGGATGGTGTGATAAGGGCAGAGATTGGTGCCAGTAGGGCAGTGGATGGTGTGATAAGGGCAGAGATTGGTGTCAGTAGAGCAGTGGATGGTGTGATAAGGGCAGAGATTGGCGTCAGTAGAGCAGTGGATGGTGTGATAAGGGCAGAGATTGGTGCCAGTAGGGCAGTGGATGATGTGATAAGGGCAGAGATTGGCGTCAGTAGAGCAGTGGATGGTGTGATAAGGGCAGAGATTGGTGCCAGTAGGGCAGTGGATGGTGTGATAAGGGCAGAGATTGGTGCCAGTAGAGCAGTGGATGGTGTGATAAGGGCAGAGGTTGGTGTCAGTAGAGCAGTGGATGGTGTGATGAGGGCAGAGGTTGGTGTCAGTAGAGCAGTGGATGGTGTGATAAGGGCAGAGGTTGGTGTCAGTAGAGCAGTGGATGGTGTGATAAGGGCAGAGATTGGTGCCAGTAGGGCAGTGGATGGTGTGATAAGGGCAGAGATTGGTGTCAGTAGAGCAGTGGATGGTATGATAAGGGCAGAGGTTGGTGTTAGTAGAGCAGTGGATGGTGTCAATAGTTTTTATTACTTATTATTATTTTATTTTTTTACAGTTATTTTTTTTAGCAGGAAAGGGGAGACATTTTTTTTTTAGTTGGTGAAATTTTAGGGGTCTAAACATGGGGACACTCTGTGCGCACACCTGTGGCTGATAGGCTACTATGCACAGCTGCACCAAACCCTGTGCCCCAGTTTTAGTAAAGCCCACCATAGGCTAGCATGGAGGGGTGTTTAGAGGCAGAAAAAAGGGCGTCCCTAGCAGCTTCAGAAATATTCAGTGTGCATGAAGCCCCAAAAAGACATACCTGAATAAAATTGATATAAAGCAGAGTTTAGCGTCACTTTAATGCAGCGCATGTGACGCAACGCATGTTACTGCGCATATGTAAATAAGCCCTAAAACCCCATAGCACATTGTGAAATTTGTAAACATGCATTAACCCAAAGAAAAATTTAAATATGCATTTTGGGGTATCGGTGATCAGCCCAAAAAAAAACAAGCTTTCAGTCGCTTCCAGCCCAGCAGCTGAGAGGTTAAAGCTCACCTGTCTGCTATCTACACATCCAGAGTGAGAGCTGGCTCCTCCCCTCTGGAGCAGGAGGCAGGGCAGTAGGACCCAGTGGTCATGAGCAGGCAGGGTGGAAGAGGGAGACACATAGACAGAGAGAGGCTGGAGAAAGGAAGAGAGAAGGCAGGAGGAGGATCTGTGTGTACAAGAGAGGAAGAGACAGTCTACAACACTGTGTGTGTGCAGGAAGAGGAGACACAGCACTGGGGGAAGCTGATCCTCATGATCCAGGGCTGACAGCACTGCTCATCCAGCAATCCTGCAGTGACAGCAGCACCCCAGGGTGACAGCAAGGTGACAGCAGCACCCCAGGGTGACAGCAGCACCAGCAGCCTCCAGCCAAGCAGCAACCGGATCCTCCCATCCCTCAATGCAATCAATGGGCTGAATCTGCAGCAGCAATACTACAAGAAGCAGCAGCAGCAGCAGCAGCAACAGCAACAGCAGCCCTATCCTTCCCCTCTTCCTCCTCCTCCCACCCTCTCCCCCTCTCTCTGTCTGCTCTCCTCCCCCCCCCCTCCTTCCTTCTTTCCTTTTCCCTTCCCTCTCATGCTCCCCTCGGTGATGGTGTGGCTTCAGCTGGCTGCTATCCACCTCTAGGCCCCAAGCCCCGGTGGCATTCCTCCTCCTGCAGGGACAGATCCTATATACCTCTTGCATCCATGTAAGTCAACCCCCCTCCTCTCTCCCCATCCACTCGCCAAACTCCCCTCCACCCCCCTTCTAAAGCACACACCCTAGGCTGGCACCAACATCCTGTTTTACCCCCGCCGGTGGAGATCCCCCCCCACCTTCTTTTATTCCAGAGCCCCCTTAATGCCCCATCTTGTCTGGTGCCCCACCCCCCTTGGTGCTGTGTAGACTGCAGCCTAGCCATAGGGGCCTATGCAGGCAGAGCATCTCCTGTCTCATGCATATGCGCATAGCCGTCCAATAAAAGGCACATTGCACGCTGACCCCTGTCTGCTGCCCGCCGGTGCACCGTGCAATTCTCATTTCCAGGCATTTGCATGATGCAGGATGTAGCGTTGGATATTTTATTTATTGTTTGTTTTGTCTGTTTTTTTTCTATTGGATAACAAAATAGGATGCTGAAGTCTCCATTGCAACATCCTCAGCCCTCCCCGTCCCCCGGACAGGATTGCTTTTGTTTCCTTTCTGTCATTGCAGAACTGTTGTAGGTGTTGTGTTTGTTTTTTATTTTCTGTTCTGCAACGCTCTGCAGGCGGTTGAACGCTCCCCGTTGAACGCACCCCTCCCCGGTGATGCCCACTTCCTGCGTACATCGTGTAATATCTATGGCTGCGTTCTCGGGTTCACGGTGACCCATCCCACTTTGGCCTGTGCAGCCGGCTCTGCTATGTGGAAACGTGATCGTCTGTCTGCCTGGTACCCAGCCTTCTAGGAATAGAGAAATGTTTACTCGGAAAATATATGTATATAAAGCCAGCAGAGACGGGAGGAGGCGAGTGTGTGTGTGTGTGGTTGATATTTGCCATATTGCCATAGCAACCAGGCCGTTGTTTAACCCCAATGTTGCTGTTTCTGCTGGGATTTGAATTTAGCTGGGTGTTGAGGCCTGGCGTAGAAAAGTAGCGCAAAGGCGTCTGCGCTGCCCGTAGCAACCTGAGGTCTGAAAGCAGTGTGGGCTGGATAATGAAAGGAAGTGTCTGGTTGCTATGGGTAACGTAGACGCTTGCCAGACATAACTGAGTCGCACAGCTTTGTTTAGTTTTGGCGTGGCGGGATTTATGGCGTTACTGTGAGGTTTATTTTTGAAAGAAGGATTGAAAAGTGGAAGTGGTCTGGAGCTGTACAACTGTCAGGCCTGTAGTTGTTGAGGAACTGAGGCCCCGTTCGCCGCCGGTGCAAGCTTAGCCTGAGGCCGCCGGTGCGAGCTTAGCCTGAGGCCGCCGGTGCGATCTAAGCCTGAGGCCGCCGGTGCGATCTAAGCCTGAGGCCGCCGGTGCGAGCTAAGCCTGAGGCCGCCGGTGCGAGCTAAGCCTGAGGCCGCCGGTGCGAGCTTAGCCTGAGGCCGCCGGTGCGAGCTTAGCCTGAGGCCGCCGGTGCGAGCTTAGCCTGAGGCCGCCGGTGCGAGCTTAGCCTGAGGCCGCCGGTGCGAGCTTAGCCTGAGGCCGCCGGTGCGAGCTTAGCCTGAGGCCGCCGGTGCGAGCTTAGCCTGAGGCCGCCGGTGCGAGCTTAGCCTGAGGCCGCCGGTGCGAGCTTAGCCTGAGGCCGCCGGTGCGAGCTTAGCCTGAGGCCGCCGGTGCGAGCTTAGCCTGAGGCCGCCGGTGCGAGCTTAGCCTGAGGCCGCCGGTGCGAGCTTAGCCTGAGGCCGCCGGTGCGAGCTTAGCCTGAGGCCGCCGGTGCGAGCTTAGCCTGAGGCCGCCGGTGCGAGCTTAGCCTGAGGCCGCCGGTGCGAGCTTAGCCTGAGGCCGCCGGTGCGAGCTAAGCCTGAGGCCGCCGGTGCGAGCTAAGCCTGAGGCCGCCGGTGCGAGCTAAGCCTGAGGCCGCCGGTGCGAGCTAAGCCTGAGGCCGCCGGTGCGAGCTAAGCCTGAGGCCCCCCATTTGCCACCGGTGCGAGTGCCGTAGCCACATCAGAGATATGTGAACCGGCTCCATAGAGCCATTCACATTCTCCTGCTATTTCAAATTGGATGTGGCCATCCTGCATCCAATTCGCAATAGTGTGAACCCGGCCTAATTGAATCCCAGTTTTAGTCAATAGTTCGATATTGAGTTGGCTCACCATTTTCAGCTATAACAGCTTCAACTCTTCTGGGAAGGCAGTCCACAAGGTTTAGGAGTGTGTCTATGGGAGTGTTTGACCATTCTTCTAGAAGCACATTTGTTAGGTCAGGCACTAATGTTGGATGAGAAGGCCTGGCTCGTAGTCTCTGCTTTAATTCAGCCCAAAGGTGTTCTATCAGTTTGAGGTCAGGACTCTGTGCAGGCCAATCAATTTCCTCCACCCCCAAACTCCCTCCTCCATGTCTTTATGGACCTTGCTTTGTGTAGTGGTACAAATCATTTGGTGGAGGAGGGGTTATCATGTGGGGTTGTTTTTCAGGGGTTGGGCTTGGCCCTTTAGTTCCAGTGAAGGGAACTCTTAGGGCGTCAACATACCAAGACATTTTGGACAATTTCATGCTCACAACTTTGTAGGAACAGTTTGGGGTTGTCCCCCTTCCTGTTCCAACATGACTGTGCACCAGTGCACAAAGCAAGGTCCATAAAGACATGGATGAGCGAGTTTGAGGTGGAGGAACTTGACTGTCCTGCACAGAGTCCTGACCTCAACCCTATAGAACACCTTTGGAATAAATTAGAGCAGAGACTGCGAGCCAGGTCTTCTCATCCACATCAGTGCCTGATATCACAAATGTGCTTTTGGAAGAATGGTCAAACATTCCCATAGACACACTCCTAAATCTTGTGGACAGCCTTCCCAGAAGAGGTGAAGCTGTTATAGATGCAGAGGGTGGGCCAACTCAATATTGAACCCTACAGACTATAACGCCATTAAAGTTTGTGTGCGTGTAATGGTGTCCCAATACTTTTGGTAATATAGTGTATGTCAAACTTGGAGCAGCGGCTGTGTTCATACAGCTGTTGCGTCCCCATAGACTCCAGTGGGCCTGCATGGGGATGCACAGAGCACCTGTGCATCCCCGTGCGGGTAAACATGGCCCTCTCATGAGGTACGCAATGATACGCCCCAGGTGAATGAGGCCTAAGGCTTGGTTCACGCTGGTGGCAGAGGGGTAATAAAAACAGGCAGTTGGTCTGTGTTATGACTGCCTACCTCCAAATTTACATGGTGGCCTGAGGCCATTCGATCGTCTGTCAAACTCACCCATTTTTTTTATATATATTTTTTTTTGGGGGGGGGGGGGGGATTTTTTTTTACCCTTTGTGTCCCATTGTAGAGATTTCTCTTCACTTCCTAGCCCATAGCCGAACAGGAAGTGAAAAGAAAACCCTGTAAATGAAGGCCCCTTTCACACAAGGTGGATTTGATTTCTCATCTGGGAAATGCTCTATTGATCTCCGCTGAGCTGGTGGATGACAGGTCCGTCTCTGAGCGGGTAGGGACCTGTCAGAGCCCCGCTGATTTATTTGGGGAGATCAGATGAAAACGAAGACCGCATGTCCGTTTTATATCAGATCTCATCCGATCGGCCAGACTGATGGCTGAACGTATCGTCTGTTTTGATCGGATGGCAGACGGGTGTCGGCAGACACATCTCCCCTGGCATCCGCCTGCCCATAGGAGTCAATGGGTGGCGCGCTCGGATCCGCCTGAAAACACGATCGATTCGTCTGATGAAAATAGACCGATGGACCGTTTTCTTCGGACGAACCGATCGTGTGTGGGCCTCATCAGTGTTTTTTTTTTTTTCCATCGGTAAAAAAATAAAATGGAACCTGTTTTAAAAATTTCGTATGGTTAAAAAACCGATAGAAAAAAACGATCGTCTGTGGGGAAATTCATCGGTCAAAAATCCACGCATTCTCAGAATCAAGTCGACGCATGCTCGGAAGCATTGAACTTCATTTTCCTCTGCACGTCGTGTTTTAAGTCGCCACCTTGGACACGATCGGATTTTTAACCGATGGTGTGTAGGCAAGACTGATGAAAGTGAGCTTCGTCGGATATCTGATGAAAAAAATCCATCAGTTCATTTTCATCAGACAAACCGATCGTGTGTACAGGGCATAAGTGTAGTTCAAAATGTGTCAACTGCATTCAGTCCAAAAAGCTCCTACACACTCACTTAAAGAAAATCGGGCGAACATGGTCCAAAGAATTTTCGTAAAGTGTGTGCACATCCGATTTCCGAATTTTCCTACAAAAATTCCCAAAGGGATGAACTCCAAAAAAAAACTCTTGTACGGGAACAGAACGAACGATTTCCGTTTAATGCTACCGTTTTCATACAAGAAATATCACCAAAAAGACTGATCAGAAACCATAAACAACAATATCAAAAAAACTTTTGTCGTACGAGAATTTTAGAATGAATTTTCATCTATTAGTTCTGATTTGCTGTGAAACATCAAAAAAAAAAAAAATTAAATAAAAATCGGATGAGCGTTCGCCCAATTTTATTATACTGTGTACCCTCACTTTACTGCCATGACGCTGCATATGTGATCAGTTATGACACCAGACATTAAATGGTTTGGCGATTTTGGTTGACAGCACAACCAATGTGACCGTTACATTTCCCAACAGATGGCGGAATGTAATTTATTTATTTTTTTTATTTTTTTTTAGCTTTATAGCTTACTTTACCTTAATGCAGTGCTGTTTTCATGTCCTCATTAGTTGTTTTCGCTCTCTCAAGTTGCTGTAATTCTTCTCTGATCTCCACACTTCCTGGTTGTTTGTTTCCTGATGACCACAGTAATGGGAGCTTTCTCTCTGTGGTCACTAATCAATGAGGTGTGATTACTGTGTGTCTAAAACCCCTCAGCACCAATCAGTTTCGTTTTACAAACCATCACTGGCCCTGTATTGGCTCTGTGGCTCTGTACAGCAGAGAGACAGGAAACGGCATGCAAAAACAAAACTGAAACTGCAGGTACATTATATGATTGATTTTTATCTATTTTTAATCGTTTTTAAAAGGAATCGGTTAACAGTCATTTCAGCAAACATTTTTTTTCCCCTTTCCAACTCCTTTAAATCGATTGGTTTAGTTCTCCTTTAATGCCAAGTTGTCTCATTCACTTAAAGGGGTTGTAAAGGTACACGTTTTTTTACCTTAATGCATCCTATGCATTAAGGTAAAAAAACATCTCACAGCACCGGCCCCCGCTGTACTTACCTGACCGTTCGAATCTCCCGGGCGCGTCCACGTCGTCCTCTTCGGTTCCCAGCCTGGCCGTTGATTGGCTAGGCTGGGCGGATTGATAGCAGTGCAGCCATTGGCTAGCGCTGCTGTCAATCAGAGCGGATGACGCGGCGCGCCGGGGGCGGAGCCGAGTGATACAGTCGGCGGCTATGGCCGCCGCTGTATCACGGGAGCGTGCTCGCAAAAGCTTTCCTCCATGCGAGCGCCCTCACATGAAGAGGGAAAGCTTTTGCGAGGAGGAGCCCAGACAGCCGCCGAGGGACCCCAGAAGACAGCTTTCCGGGCCACTCTGTGCAAAACGAACTGCACAGTGGAGGTAAGTATAACATGTTTGTTATTTTTTTTAAACAAAAGCCCTGACTTTAGTGTCCCTTTAAACTGGTCATGTTTGGCAGTGGGACTGGCCAATGAATAAAAAAGGGGGGGGGGGGGTAATTTTTGTAGAGATATGTGAACACCCCTATACGCTGCCTTGGCAGCTTAGGAAAGGGGCGGATGGGAGAGCGGTTAAAATATGACTCAACCGTGTGTTTTCAGCACGCCTTAGGCCCGGTTCCCACTTGTGCGATGCCAGACATTGCATGTAATTCGCAGCGCACTGCTGTTCACTTTACATGCGATGTCTGTGCGGTGCGATTTCAGCCATACAGATAGTATGGCTGATATAGCACCGCATTTTATCCAAACACGCACGGGACCCTTTTTTCTGTTCGGACCAGAATCGTATCACATGTGTGTTCACACCTATGCGATCCGATTAATGTCCGAACACAGTGCGATATGTGAGCTGAAACGGGGGTGTCGTTAACATATAATGACCCCCTAGCAGTTTGCATATGGCAGTGTAAACTGCCGCGCGAGTCGGGTGCGATGCAGGAACCCGCAGTGGATTTGCTGGATTCTCGCATTGCACCAGTGTAACCCGCACCTTAATGGGTGGTAAGGCTAAGTTCACATATGTGCGCATACGCTTTTGTGGGTTCAGCAGCCCGTTCATTTCAAGAAGGCTTCTGTAGCCGAGACAAACGCAGGATCCCTGACCCCTTTTTACAATAAACAAACCGCTGCATGATACTGTGGTTTTGCACACGTAAACGCGTGGGTGATGTGTGGGGGGCGGTGCGATTTAAGAATGAATGGCAACCCTGTGCGTTTTCTAAAGTGCATTGCGTTTCTGTCCTGGTCCAAAACGCACATAATTCGCGCATTCCTGACCTGTACTACTAGCTTAAAGTGGATGTAAACCCAAATAAAATTTTTTTTATTTTTTATGTCACAATAGAGTATAACATTTCCTATCATCTGTGCCCAGTCAGTCTTGCCACACAGAGTTAATCCAGATCTGAGAAATCCTCTTTTATGTTCAGTGAGAATGAACAACCTTCCAGATAAAACCCTGCCTAAATAAAAAAAGTCAGTTTTCTCTCTTCTTGCTTTGAGTGAGAGGTTATTTACATATCTAGCTTGGACATGTTTATCATATGTTATGTTTTGTTTATCATAACATGAGGTGATATAACATCATAACACATCCTAGTAATATACAATGAACTTTGGATCACCTCTTGTTATGATAAACATGTCCAAGCTAGATATGTACATAACCTGTCACTGAAAGCAATAACAGAGAAACAGACTTTATAATTTGGCAGGTTTTTATCTGGAATTCTGTTAATTTGCACTGAACTTTAAAAGAGGATTACTCGGCACTGGATTAACTCTGTGTGGCAAGACTGGGCACAGAGGATAGGAAATATTATACTCTACATTGTGACATAAAAAAAAAAAAAAATCATGACCGGGGTTCTGGCCCTTCCTGACTCCATCTTGCCGTAGATTTGAAGGATGAATTGTATTGCACAGTAATGTACACAGAGACTTTTATATGTATACTTTATTGTAGCGATGATGCTTTCTAGTAATGTGTCTGTTTTTCCGCCTTGTGTATTTAGTACATCCTCTTTTCAACGTTGTAAAGATTTCAAGATTTTCAGGTAGTCTCTTTGAAGTCTTTGCTTCATCCCGGTTTCCCCCGAGGCTAAAAACTGAAAGTAGTCGAGTGAGCGCTGACTAACCTGGGAAATATTTTATTGTTTAAATTGGAAACCTAAATGACCAGTTTGAGAGTATTGATTAAAGTGGAGTTCCACGCATTGGTTTATGTTTGTCTGTGCTGCATGCCCTAATCTCATAGTGTTCAGAATAAACCATTTTTATTTATTTTGTTGATTGTAAATACCTTTATTTTGTAGTCCTTCATTACTTCCTCCTCCTTATTAGCCTAGGCTATTAAGTCACATGGGTATTTGCAAGGGTTTCTGGGATAGGCATCATGTTTCCCAGTAGTCCTTGCAAACCTGACTGAAACCTATTACATTGCTTGTGCAGCACTGAGCATGTGCGAGATATGCAAAGCTAAAATCCAGGAAGTCATACAGTCTGGCTTCATGATGCCCACACTTAAGATGGCCACGGTCTATCAGTAGATTATAAACTAAATGCTGTAACAACCTAAGAAAACGGACCTTAGTTTACAGACTAACTTTAGTAGAATACATTAAGCTGGGGTATTTATATTTAAAAAGTGAAATTGTGGGTGGAACTCCCCTTTAAGGCCTGTGCATCTTCTTCTTTTTTTTTTTTTTTTTTTTTTTTTTTTTTTGTGCGTTTTGAGTTTTGCAGAAGCGCACTACAGTCCATGTAACATGGTTTCCTATGGATGTAGTTCACATCTGTGCATTATATGGAAAAGGCCAGGGACTTATTTTTCTGTTTTATTTTTTATTTTTTTTTCCATAGACTTAAATGATTTTAAAGATGTGCATTGAAAAATGCAAAATGTCAGTGTGAATCAGGCCTTAAAGAAAAGTTCCCAGATGTGAACAGAACGCATTGTAGGCACGTGATAGCGGAACTCCGGGAAGAGCTTATATTGCCTAAATACATTTGTCATGTGTATTCTTACTTGGTGTGATTTGTGTATTTTGTCCAGATCTGTGCAGTAATTCAGTGTGAAAGGTTTTCTGAAAGAGATTCATTCAGTGTGTATTGTTCTGATTGACCACAGCTAATCATATGCTACAGATGGGCTGTAATTGGCCCTGACTGTACCATGTGATCACTGTGACCAATCGCAGCTTGCAACACTATTAAACACAATGAATGGCATCGATCAAAGCCATTTATTGTTTACAATTGTCGTGTATTTTTGCGTGATTGGACAGTGAGCTGGTGTCCTGCCGAAAATGTTCCCCCAACGGACCCCCCCCCCCCCCCCCGTATTGTGCAGGCGCAGGGCTTGTGCAGTATGAACCTCAACCGAGCCTCCGAAAATAGCTCTACACGGCGCATGCGCAATGACTATCGCATAGCCCGCTCGCTCCCGATGCTAGTGCTACTCTGCAAGGGGCGGGGGAGATTTTAACAATAAAGTACACATCTTAGTGGGGCGTGTTGATGGGCGGGTTTTGCAATGGCAATGTTGATGCTTTGATTTGCACATTTAACTGATGGCCAACATGCCCCGCTAAGACTTTATTGTTAGAATCACCCCCGCACCTTGTACAGTAGCACTAGCATCAGGAACGTGCGATTCATGTGATAGTCATTGCGCATGCACCGTGTAGAGCCGCCTCTCGGCTCTACATGTTCGGCTATTTTTGGAGACTCGGCGCCGTGCCTGCGCAGTACAAGGGGGTCCTTATCCTCCGGGTGGAACTTATTCGGCCGAACACCGGCACACTGATCAGTCGTCGGTAGCGCGTCCCGTTCCAGGAGGACATTATGTGACATCCTGCCCAGCCATGAGGTTGGATGGCAAGTGGTTAGAAAAGACCTGTCACTGCTGCTCACTCTCCTGGTGCAGATTGACTAGTCTGGTCTCCGCCCCCTCTTGTAGTTTTCTGCAGGCAGCCTGTAGTGGGTGTGGCCTGCTGGTTCCCTCCCAAAGGCTCTCCTCTCTGTACAAAGTATGTACAGCACAGTGATGTCACCACTACTTTTACAAAGTAATATCTGGGTTTGCAAAGGCTTTTGGTGCACACAAAGTAGATTTTATACGGTTTGTTGGCTATTGAGGAATATACAGTTGGGTCTATATATAGATTTGGACACTGGCACATACCGTCTTTGGGCCAGATTCAGGAACAGTTAAGCTGGCGGATCGAGTGATCCGCCAGCCTAACTGTGACTTTGAGCCGGCGTTTCTGTTTTCTGTAACCAGAAAACAAGAAACGCCGGGTTGAAGTTCCGATGCGAGCAGCGTAACTGAGTTTCGCCATCGCATCGTTACTTCAACTTAAAAATGGCGCCGGGGGCGTTCCCGCCGATTTACGCTCAAAAAATATGTTAATGAGCGGAAATCGGCAATTCACGATCGAAATCCGGCGCGACGCAATGACGATACGACGTTTCCGGACGGGATACGCGGCGCATAGATATACCTACATGGGGTTGGAGTATCCTATGTTAGGTATAGGCGTCGTCATCGCGTCGGGAAAAAAAAAAAAAACGTCGCTTGCGTAAAACGGTCATGAATGGGAATGTGACGTCATTGACGTTCATTCACAGATTTTGGAGCATGCGCACGGGGATGTTTTGACACTCGACGCATGCGCAGTACGTTGGCGGCGGGATCGCGCGTAGTTAGCATACTACACGCCCCGTACCCGCTAAATTTGAATTCCGCCGGCTCATTTGCGATGCGCTGCCGCAACTTTAGGAGCAAGTGCTTCGTGAATGACAGCACTTGCTCCTAAAATTTCGGCAGCGCAACGCAAATGAGAAGCGTTACTCCAGAGCAAAGATGCTCTGGACTACCTGAATCTGGCCCTTAATCGGCATATAACACGTACAGGCGTATACCACGCACCCTAACTTTTAAGAGGGACGTTTCAGAAAAAAGCTTTCCCTAGCCCCCTGTGTATAACACGCAGACACAGTTTACCCTCTATTTTCAGGGTAATAAAGTGAGTGGTATACGCCAATAAATACAGTATTTTATACTTTTGGTTCTGTATGATACCAGAATAAAACGAACGTTTTGGACGGAAGGGGAGGAGCTGCCCAACTTATGTTTACAAGCAGGTGATTACCCATTAATATGAGAGGCGCCCACTCTGTGCAGATCTCGGTTCTTCTCGCCCCCCCCCCTGTCCTGCTGATGGGAAGAGATTGTCGGCGAGGCAGGAGGTGATCGAAGTCTGTAATAGTCCAATCTGGACCGCTGTTGCTGCTAGCTTTCTGCTGTGTGGACGGTCCGAAACGGGCCACAAACCGGTATCAGTCAGCGGCCTGGGGGTTGGGGACCCCTGCTTTAGTGCACCCAAGAGGGACAGCTGCAGGCAGCCCTTCAGTCTATGGCAGGCTGAACGTTGTACCGAGTGGTACCCATATTTAGGGTCCTGTCTGATCAGATATGAATACACAGAAGACCTGTTTACTTCCATTGGCTTCCTGAAATCCTGTAAATGGCAAAACTGAGACAGGGGGAACTAGCAATATGAGCCAATCAAGTGCTGTTTCTTTGGCCTGAATAGTGCCGTCACTCTGATACTGTAAACATACTTAAAGGAGGGGAGATCACAAAACTGACCTCATCCGTATGCTTGCTTCTGCAGGTGGTGGGTAAGTGAGGGGTCACCCACCACTATATACTTTCTGGTTGTAATGGAGAAAGCTGTGTCACCTTCCTGGCTCTGCAGTATGGCAGAAGTGTGGCAATCATAAAAACGCATGGACAGATATAAAATACCCTTGGTAGATAATTCCTCATTCACACGGAGGGCGTATTACAGCAGAGACCCGTGTGAGCGCCATGTTTACCCACAAGTTCCTCCATGCTGGCAGTCCCATTGGCCATTGATGTCATTAGGGACATTGCTGCTGCTCCTAGTTCGATGTTGTTGTGGGTGCACGGCCCTTAACGTGCACTGTCTGCGTTCTGTTTGTGGGACTACTTTGATAAACTCTCTACCTTAAAAATAAATAAAAAATAAAATATATATAGGTGCCAGCCAACATTGCCCCTGGGCAATAAGGCAAGAAGATGGACGAGCCACCCCAGATGGCAATGCAGATCAACAGCTCCCTATCTTGTTTGTCTCCAGGAAATAATAGATAAGATGTGGGACCAACTTTACCTGTCCGTGTGTTTTTTTTTTTTTTTTAATTTTTTGTTTTTTTTATTTTAACTGATGGTATGGCTACAGGAAGGCCATCCTGCTTTGCTGGGCACCATTGTTTCTTAGTTGGTGGTGATTGATGTATTGAAATAATACTTTCCAAACACTGGCACTGAACTAGAGTTGTCAGAAAATTGTGCTGTAGGAAAGTAATCCCATTGAACTATGGAGGGTGTATTATTATTATTATTATATATATTTTTTTTTTTTAGGTCTCCTTAACGCCATTTCTCCTGGTAGAAAAAAAAATGTTTGCTTGTAAGCGCATGTAATGTCTTTAGGTGTGTCAAGCATTTGGGCTTTAATTGATTTCATTGGATATGTCAGTCAGCTGTGGCTTCCTGGGGGACCACAGGCCGCTTCCCGCTGGGCAAGTGCAATATTGTACATGCTTTGTGAATGGTCCTGCAGCTTCCTGGGACATTTGATGTGGGCAAGGGATTCCTTCCTCACCTAGGCGAGGATTAGTCTGCTCTCACACCCTAGCATAGCAATTTAAAAAATATATATATATATATATAATAATATTATTATTATATAATTTTTTTTTTTTTATATATATGGTCTATTGAATGTGTTTTACAGCGTCAGACATTCTTGGTTAGCCAATAGAAGGCACTAGGGAAAGGAGGGGTGGAGAGCTGTTGGTTTTGAGTAGAAAACAAGCGTTAAAACACAGGTAAAGCACTCGTGTTGCACTTTTTCTGGCATTCCTATTGACGTCTATGAGGTCAATCAGCCTCCAGTCTGCCAAAAAGCTCATGTACTTTTTTTTTTTTTTTTTGTGCAAAAAGCATTTTGCTTCAGGTGACAGAACGCTAGGATGTGAACAGGGGTCATTGAAATTAATGGGATTTGGCTTGTTGAACATTTTTAGAGCTACAAGCTTCAAACAGAAAAACGCTCAGGTGTGAACATGGCCTTATATCGTACGACTTTTTTTCGCTTAAAGCGGAGGTTCACCCAAAAAACAACATTCTGACATTAGATCCAGCATACTGCTAACATCTGCAGTATGCTGGGGTTTTTAATTCTTTTTTGTACTTATCGTTTTATGAGCCGTTGTTATCCGGCTCCGAGCGGGAAGTCCTGCGGGGAATGGGCGTTCCAAAGCCAAGAGGAGTTGATTGACGGGCTGCTAAGGCGTGCCACGCCTCCTGAAAATACCCGAAGTGACACTCGGGTATTTTCGGAAGGCGTGACTCGCCTTAGCAGCCCGTCAATCAACTCCTCTTGGCTTTGGAACGCCCATTCCCCGCAGGATTTCCCTCTCGGAGCCGGATAACAACGGCTCATAAAACGATAAGTACAACATTTAAAAAAAACAGCGTACTGCAGATGTTGGCAGTATGCTGGATCTAATGTCAGAAAGTTGATTTTGGGGTGAACCTCCGCTTTAATAGTCGCAAGTAAAATAAAATAGGTTATTAAAGTCATGAAAATTCTCGTACGACAGAAAAAAATAATCGGAAGTGATGTCATGTGTTGTAATGTATTTGTATTGTATTGTCGGACGACGACTGTACTGACTAAACGAAAATCGTACTATCTGACATCGCACGAGGAAAATGTTTGCGCTTGTCCAATCGAATAATATCGGATGAACGGTCGTGATCGGCTCTCGAAAGTAGTGTACACACGTTCCGAAAATCATACGATCCATCATCGGACGATCGTTTTCGTCCGATATTCGGATCGTGTGTACGGGCCATTAGGGAAGTGAGAGCGGCTACTAATAACTAATAACTGTTCTCACTCCTCCAACACATTTTTTTTTTGCAAGCTCTAACTGCAGACATTCGTTTCTCCTGATTCATAATGTGTCAGAAGGAATAAACCAAACCACTGTAACAATGTGCAGTACTGTACAGGTTCTCTTTATAGGAACGTTTTTTATAGTTCTCATGCACATGTGTGGTTTGGACCAGTGTTTCTCAGCTCCCAGTCCTCAAGGCGCCCCAACAGGTCATGTTTTCAGGCTTTCAATTATTTTGCACCGGTGATTTAATCAGTTTCACTGCCTTAGGGCTCTTTCACACGTCCGTTCAGTTTTTTTAGATCAGTTTTTTCTCCCTTCAGTTGATCCGTTTTTTCGTCCGTTTTCCGTCCGTTTACATCAGTTTCCATTCCGTTTTCCGTCCGTTTTTCATCAGTTTTTTTTCATCCGTGTTTTTTTTTTTTTTAGAACTTTTTTTTACATATTTTGATGAAAAACTGATGTTAGCGGATCGGATGGTAAACGGATCATCCGCTAACGTCCGTTTTTCGTCCGTTCCGTTTTTTTGACGGAAGAAAAATAGGGTTTTCTTCCGTCCAAAAAAACGGAGCTTACCGCAGACGGATGTTAACGGACGTTAGCGGATGCTCATCCGCTAACGCAGGGGTGTCAAACTGGCGGCCCTCCAGCTGTTCCGAAACTACAAGTCCCATCATGCCTCTGCCTGTGGGAGTCATGCTTGTAACTGTTAGCCTTGCAATGCCTCATGGGACTTGTAGTTTTGCAACAGCTGGAGGGCCGCCTGTTTGACACCCCTGCGCTAACGGATGCTAACCCATAGGGAAGCATTGAGGTCCGTTAACGGACGTCCAAAAAACGGATGAACTGAACGGACGTGTGAAAATCCCTAAGTAATTAATTACCACAGCTGTTTTCATCTGAGGGAAATCTTAAAAACATGACCTGTTGGGAGGGCCTTGAGGACCGGAGTGGAGAAACGCTGGTTTGGACCACAAAGTGTAACAACTTTTTGGGCCTGTAAGCGAGGCACAGAGGCATTCTGTTAAAATCAATGATGGGCTATAAAATACACGGGTGGATGCTGTTCCAAGAGGTAATAATCCTGCGTTTGGGGTGTTCCTGAACAGGTATAACCTTCGTGGAAGTAAATCCTCCTACTTTATCAATGGAAGCTGCCATCTTGGCCTCTGTTTAATCTTCAGCTGCCATGATGCTGCACATGTGATCAGTTAGGACACAGCAATTGGATGGTTTCTCAGTTTGGTTGAGAGCACAACCAATGAAACAGTTACATTTCTGGCACATGCCGGAAATCTAATGTGTGTGTGTTTTTTTTTTTAGACGGTTAAACCACTGGGTTTTCTTCTGCGTTAAATGGGAGTACCGCTTAGAACCGCGCCCAGCTGCAGCAATTTTTGGCCTGTCATTGATTTTTTGACAGGCTGCTGGCAACTTGCTGAGCACTGTACCTGTACTTTCCTTGTGCCAAGAGGTGCCATGTTTTTACATTGTACAGCCTGTGTGAATGAGCCCTTACTCATACTTCCCTGCCCTGTGTAAGCTCTGTGTCAGTTTTGTGTCTGAGTTTACACAAGGAGGTGACCATAATAAATGGATCCTCAGGAGCCTCATGCTATCTAGTGGGCAGATGCTCCCTTTTATTTCCAAGGACTGCAGCTGTTGTACAGAGCGGAGGGGAAGGGAAGTATTAGTAGGGACTTTCACTATAAAGAGGACCTGTTGCATTGCCTTAAATGAGTTGGAGTCGGTTCACACAGGGGCGACTTGTCGGTCGACTCGGCCACCTGCCAAGTTGCCATAGGTGTGCACAGCCTATTGCATTAGGGTGTGCACCCCAAAGCTCAACACACTACCGATCACTCACCATGTTCATTCAGAAAGGGAAGGGCCTGATAAATACTTATTTACCAGCCCCTTGCCTCACTCATCCTAAAACATCCTCGCAGCAACAGCCGGCAGGAGAGGAAAAAATGGAAGCCTGTAGTGCTGCAGGGGGGAGCCTGGACAGTAGGGGGAATCTGTGCTGCACAGGGTGATTAGGGTGTGCCTGGGCACAGCTGGCACACCCTGTGCGCACGCCTATGCAAGTCGACTCAAATCCCTCTGACTTAGAAAAAGGTTCTTGCAGGACTTTGGGGCGACTCGGAGCGACTTGCATTGACTTTAATACAGAAGTCATCTTGAGTCCAAAGTCGTGCCACCCCTGTGTGATCCGGGTCTAATGGGACAAGTTTGCTTTACGCTTTGTGATATTCTAATATTTCACAATACAATGTTGGTAAAGTGCATCAGAAGACTGCAGCTGGTAGAGGCCGAACGTTTACTTTGTGTTCACGTTTTTCAGATGGAAAGATAAAAGCGCTTTTAAGTCATTTTACAACCTCTGTCGGCCATATTGTCTGATACAGGGAGAGGCCAGGGGCAGGGAAGGATAGAAGTAAAGTGGAAGCTTGTGGGGGGGTTAAGAGTGCCAGAAGATGATGTAATAAACTTGTAGAAGGTGCTGGAGGATGACCTCATCAGCTAAATGCCGTGCACCGATACTTGTAAACGGATATTGCTCCTTCAGGCTGGCAAAGCCAGGGTCTGGGCACTTGGTATGATTACAAGGTACATTTTATTTACTATCGTTCTTTGGTCAGCACGGACTACACATCTAAGGGCAACACATAGTAATGCTGTTCACCATATTGTATGTTAACACACATAGTGCCATTCATTTTGACTGGCACCCCAATGCACTATAGCTGGCCATACACACTTAAAAAAAAAAAAAAAAAATCCATCTAAACTGTAAAGATTTTCAGGTGCAGCCATTGTAGTCTTAGGGCCCTTTCACCCTGGTGCGTTTTTCCCGCGTTTTCGTGGTAAAAATAGCGCTATTAAAACGCCCCTCTCCATTAAAATGAATTTTAAAATGAATTAAAAACGCGCTAAAATCGCGGTGTTTTGCCGCGATTTTACCACGTTTTTTAATTCATTTCAATTGGAGAGGGGCATGGGGAGCGTTTTAATAGCGCTATTTTTAACGCGAAAACGCGCCAAAAATGCACCAGTGTGAAAGGGCCCTTACAGTTGTCAGACGTTGCCTATTGCCCAACATTGCCTGCATCTGATTGGACACAGGTGCTGTTTGGTTAAAGCCGGGTTCATATGTGGCTGCAGTTCCCAGCATGGGAACTGGTGCGCCCCTGTTCACTGGTTCAAGTGCAAGTACTAATCTGGTCTGATTTTTTCATTTTTTTTTTTTGCCTAAATTCGCACCTGAACTGGACCCAAAGACGCACAGGACCCTTTTGGAATGCAGACCGCGGCTGCCCCAGATCACTACTTTGCGAGCCAGGCACACTCGCATGTTATGCGAATTGGATGCCCCATTGGGCCTCAGTTGAAGGATATTGGGTGGGAGGGTGCTGACAGGGCCACCTATGCAGTGAATTTCGTCCGGTTCATCAGGAACCCAAAATTCGCTCCCATGTTTGTCCAGCTTATGGTAATGCAGCTCCAACTCGCTAGCGTTGCAGTGTACCACAATGCACGGTAACCTACCACTTTGCCTTGTGGTGCGCTGCATTGCCAGACATGGTGCATGTATAGTAAAACCTTGGATTGCAAGCATAATTTTTTTCCCTGGAAACATGCTTGTAATCCAAAGCACTTGTATATCAAAGCAGATTTTCCCATAAGAAATAATGGAAACTCAAATGATTCGTTCCACAACCATTTATTCATAAGGCCTTCAGTTTATAGTCCATATAAAAATTTCGTAATGTGAAAATACATTCACAAATGGAAGCTTCCACAAGGGGATTGGAAGCAAAATCCAGCAGGAGCTACAGAGTATAAAAGAAAAGAGAGTCGCCTCTAAGTGTAGCAATATGGGTACATTTAATGAAGGTACAACATTTAGCAACTCACATGGTTGATGATTAAAAGAGGTGTATCTAAGTATGCAGACATCCGGGGGAAAGCTGTCCACATAGACTGTCCTCTGCACTGCCGGCTCTTACTGCTGCCAGTCTGCAATTGTGATCGGGAAGACTACCCTGCAGTAGAGTGATCTGAAAGCGTGGAAGGGATGACGTTGATGGCAGTGCAGAGGATGGTCTAGTTACAGGACAGCTTTACCCCGGATGCCTGCATACTTGGATGTGCCTCTTTTATTCATCAACCATGTGAGGCTCACTGTGCAAGCACAGTGACTTCATTGGCGATTGTCGACGTGGCTTTGATTTTAATTATCTTGAACTGCAGTCTGCTCACATACTTCTTTATCATTCTGAAGCTTCCCTCCAACCACTATAAAAAAAAATTATACACACACAGTAAAACCTTGGTTTGAGAGCGTTTTGCAAGACAAGACAAAATGTTTTAATAAACGTTGCTTTGATATACAAGCAATGTCTTGATATAAGAGTAGCGTCATATCACAACGGAGTATAAAATAGAAGAGAGGCGCCTCTACGTTAATGAAGGAACAAAATTTAGCAACTTATTGCTACACTTAGAGGTGCCTCTCTTCTCTTTTATAACCTTTAAAAAAAAATGCTTTGATATACAAGTGCTTTGAATTACAAGCATGTTTCTGGATCGAATTATGCTCGCAAATCAAGGTTTTACTGTACTGATGCCAAAAATGCTGCAGAAATCTCCCTCTGGCTGCAACCATTTTTACTGTGGACAGCTGAAGCTACTTCCTGGATTTACACAGGCACACACACTCCAGCCTGGAATCTCTCATTGGCCCTCTTATGACTCACCCCCTGGCAAATTCTCACAACGCGAGAGTGAGCGAGCGCTGTGCATGATGTCATAAGATTAGGCTAATAACCAGACAATAAACAGGAAGTAGGTTGTTTAAGGTATTTACTGGCAGAGAAAAAATGTTTTAGCCAAAGTTAAAAAATAGGCAGAAGATTTAATAGATGAAAAAACAACTGAAGGTCAGATTTTTTATTTATTTTTTATCGTTCTTTTTAAAGGGCAACTGTCATATGTCCCGCAGCGGCTCCTTCTCCTCTGACCCACTGTGTTGACTCACTGATGGTCCCATTCACTTTAATGGGAGGTCTGGTGAAGCAGCAGTGACACAACAAGGAGAGGGATGTGGTGGTATCAGGTGACTGGATACCCACCAACAGGCGCTGCCATGATGGACCTGAAATAACAGGTGCTCTGGTAGTTGGTGTTTAATATTTGCAAACAAAATGAAGGTTCCTATTTAGAATAATAAGCCGTCAGGTTAGTAAAATGGCAATATCAGAACCTATTCAATCATACAGTTTGTTGTGTACATAGATTTGAAAAACCATATTCCTGAACTTGGTTTTATCTCACGGTTACTGTGACATTGTGTGAATGCATCAATGCAGTGCATGTTATCTCAGAGCTTGGAGTCATTGAATGAGTTTACAAAAAATGTAAATATGGCAAAATATACAGCCTCATGCTACATAAGCAAGCTCCATTTCATGCTGAATAAACTACATTATTAATGTATCCTAAATAGAAAACCTATCATTCGTGTTTTGTTTTGTTTTTACTCCAAAAGCATTTTATTCAAATAAATGTAATAAAAATCAATTTTTTTTTAAATTAATTTTTTTATCCACCCTGATATCTTCTAAATGACTCGCTTTTAGGAGATATTCATTGTGCCTACAGGCCTACCTGTAGGTACAATTTAATAAAATGTTAATTTCACTTTATTGTGCCTCCAGCATACATTGTCCACCCCTAAATACTTTGTTTTTTCAGTGTCTGGAACGACATTTATTGCCCTTGTGAGGAGATGGAATGTATTTCCAATAGCAACCAATACAAAATCTAATCTGCCAGGTCTGATCTCTTTCTGAAGGTGATTTTATGATGCCCTGCAGGCTCCCTTACAAACGCAGAGCACCAGGCAGTAATAGATACAGGTGTATAGATTTGAATTATTTATTGTGCTGTTTATCCGTTTCATTTCCAGGGCTGGGGTCATGTGATGCAGCGCAGCAGCTCCAAAAGTAGCAAACCGCTCCACTTGTGATGTTGCTGAAGTTCTCTGGGTTTCTGGCCCAGCAGACTAAAGTGATGTGGTCAGCCATAGGTGTTGTATTGTGGGTATAGTTATGAACCGCAGTACTCCGAACCAGTAAGGAACCATCCACCATTCCCATGTCATTGGGCAGAACAAACAAAAGTGGGCAAGACTTGGCTCCACCAGCATAGCATGTGTGCCCAGGTTGTTTATTTACACAGGCAGTCAAGGGGGAGGAGTGTGGGCCAGACTGGAATAGTTTAGAGCAGGGGTCTCCAAACTGCGGCCTGGGGGCCCTTTATCTGACCCTTGGGGTACTACTTATCCCCCTGATATAAGACACTATTCTGCCCACTGACACCAACAATGGGGCAAATTTCCTGCCCACTGACACCAACATAAGGCATTTTTCTCATCTGAATACCAAAGATAGGGTACTGTTTACGCCCACTGATGCCAGAAAAATGATTTTCTTGCTGGCCATGGTCCCCCAGAGGCGTATCTAGTGAAAATAGTGCCTATGGCAAGCACTGAAACTGCGCCCCCGTTGCGAAACATTTGAAACCCATCTTTCAGATAACCTTGACAAAAAAACAGCTAACAAAACTAGTGATATTTATCATCCCTTGTGATACCTTGGGTAGTGACATATCCTCTTTATGGAGAAATCTGGGGTTTATTAGATCCCTGATCCCTCCTCTTCCCAACAAGGCCAGGAAAATGCAGGACCAATACTGGAAGTGATGTAATCTTCATCACTTAAGACCTCAGTTTTCACAGAGGAGAGGGAGATACTGATGTTCCTGCCAATCCAACCAGATAGAATGGGAGAGCCTGGGAGAACAGGGCAGGGCTGTGGGTGAACGCAGCAGGAATAGCGCTGCCATTGTCCATTAGCAAAGGTGCTGAAAGGGAGATACTGCCTATGCTCGGGAGGAGGGATGAAGAGACCCTCAGACCCTTGCTGCCAAACCACTCAACAGCGCCCCCTTCATATGGCACTCATGGCACTTGCCATGGCTGCCATACCCTAGCTACGCCACTGCGCCCCCCCCCCCCCCTAAGGTCTGAAGCACAGGAATGTTGCCCTTTGTTTAGTGTGTTTTGGAGACCTCTGGTCTAGAGGCAGCAAGGCACAGTGTGGGGAGGGTAATGCCTAGTACATAAGAATTTTGGACTAATGATCGTGTTTTTGTTTTTTGCATACTAGTCTATCAAACAATTTGTTACGGAAATTCTCATATGACAGAATTTAACTTTGGAAACCAATGTAATAAATTGGACTGCAATGTATTCTTTTGCATGCGTGGTCTTGGTCACACGTCTTGTTTTCTTACAACTACTATTATTGTAATTGCTATTATACTATTGTAATTATATGAAAATTGTTCATTCTATCGTACAAGGAAAGTTTTCCATGCGTCTCTTCTGATGATTTTGCATTAACTGTTGTGATCGTCTCTCGAAAGCTGTGTACTAATGATCAGATTATAGGATGAACACTCAGAAAGGGGACGATTTTTCTAATCGCACGCACTAGGCATTGGGTTATTGTAGTCTTGTCCTAGGATGACTCGCGACAAATTTTTTTTGTAAAAAAAAAAAAAAAAAAAAAAAGAAAATTTGTTAAAAATTGCTGCTACACCAAAGCAGATATTGATGTTTGTGTCGAATATCGCACTCGTTTTAGGTTGCCCCTTTTTTTTTTTATCAGTGATCGTCAAAGCAGAGTTTGGTTCACCCCTCCAAAAATTAAGTCAACAGCTTCACGTACTGTAGCTACTGACTTTAATATTAGGACACTTACCTGTCCTGGAGTCCAGTGATGTTGGCACCCCAGCTGATGTTGCTGTCGGGTGCTCCCACCACCATTACGGCTTCACAGCTGGATCCCTACTGCACATGCGTGCTGTGCTCCCTTACTGGTTCAGCAGCAAGGGAGGGAGGAGGAGGGGGGTGCTGGACTTCTGACGTACCTCGCCATGGCTTCCCATGAAAGTTGCCAAATGTGGCACCGGAGGGGGGCAGAATTGTGAAAGTTACACTTTTCAGTGGAACTCCGCTTTAACTTGCCTGACTTTTTCTGCTCATGAGCTATTCGTATTGTATTTTATGTGCAGCTTCTTCCTGACACTGTTAATACCTGAGTGATTTGAACATTTCCCTTCCAACGCTCAACATCAAGATTCTGGTTCTAGTCAATGGTGCCCACTTATGGTTACTTGAAGCATGTTGCCTGAAGCTCAAGTACAAGAGCATCTCTGGCGCAGTTGCATGTCTTTGGCACCTATAGACGTCAATAGTAGTGCTTGAAAACGCACATGACGTGATTTGTCTCTCCTCTACCTAGTATCTAGCTTTTTTTTTTTTTTTTTTTTTTTTTTAGCTTAATAGCTTCCTTTACCTTACTGCAGTCCTGTTTTCATGTCCTCATTGTTCGTTTTTGCTCTGATGTTGCTGTAATTCTCCTGTTTTGGACACTTCCTGGTTGTCTGTTTCCTGAGGACCACAGTACTGGGAGCTTCTAGTTTCCTTTTCCAAACCATCACTGCTCTATGGCACTATCCAGCACAGATACAGGATAACATGCAAAAACGAAACTAAAAAACTACAGGTACATTATGATTGATTTTTAATCGTTTTTAAAAGGAATCGGTTAACTATTATGTCTCTATACCCTGTAAACAGTAATTTCATCAAAACATTTTTTTTCCCTTTACAACTCCTTTTAAAGCAGATGTGCGCTCAAAAAAAAAATATTAAAAGCCAGCAGCTACAAATACTGCAGCTGCTGACTTTTAATATTCGGACACTTACCTGTCCTGGAGTCCAGCAGGGTCCGCAGCAGAGGACGAGCGATCGCTCGTCACCCTGCTGCTCCCCCCTTCATCCACGGTGAGGGAACCAGGAAGTGAAGCGCTCCGGCTTCACTGCCTGGTTCCTTACCGCGCATGCGCAAGTCGTGTTGCGCCCGCCGATTGGCTCCCGCTGTGTGCTGGGAGCCGGGTGTTCCCAGCACACAACGGGGGGGGGGGGGGGGGCGGGGCGACGGGATGTCAGAAAAAACCCGTCTTTTGCCCGAGACGTGTGGCCGCAAGTGGGTGCAGATACTTGTCTTTAGACAGGTATCTGCACCCCCCTCCCCCCTGAAAGGTGTCAAATGTGACAGCGGAGGGGGGGAGGGTTCCGATCAGTGGGACTTCACTTTAGGGTGGAGCTCCGCTTTAAGCCTGAAAATTGTATGAAAAGCGCATTAAAGAGAAAAAACCCCAAAGAACGCCACAATTGCCTAGAGAAATGCTGAAATGGGGTTCGATCGAGGGCGTATGTGCAGGGGTTGGAGATAGGACCTGGATAGGAGGGTGGTGGCATGTAGAGGAACTGATCCCTCCCATGTAGCCGCTGAATGACCGCTTCTCTTCGGGGTGGAAAGCTGTAATGGAGGATGGAAATGACTGACCTTGGGCAGGCTGTCGGTGCAAATGAATGCTGTAAGATCTGCTACGTGTTTGATGAGAAAGGCCTGGACGCATTTTAGTCTATAGCCAGCAGTGTCTTAAGAGCGCAAAATGTGTCCAGAGTGTTATTTTATCAACTTGTCTACATTTCACCACCTGTGACGCTTTATATGCTTTTTCTTTTTTATAAGTTAGTAAAAGCAGAAAAATTTAGCAGCAAAATTTGGTATCAGCAGCACCATCCGGACACCGCATTTTACAGGGTGTCTTCCTGATGGTGACGGGTCATACCTGCGTAATGTGCGTTCATGACCACTTGTAGTCTATCCAAAGCTTGCGTGACTGGATGACCATGTGGAAGCACAGTTGGGTGATGGTGACACACAATTTGTCTCCTATGAAAGGAAGTGCCTGATCAGGGATCTTCATGGCAGGATCACCAGGAAAAGTGGCAATTTTAGAAACCGTAGAAAATTCTAAAAAGTGGCAAATTCCTCGAAATCGCACCAACAAATTAAAGCTTATGTGAGATTTTATTGCAGTGGTCGGCATGAAAATTTATAGAGGGCTCAAGTGTGGTCCAGACACCTAGGGCCACACAATAGCACTATGTTGCGTGTTAATCAGAGGTGCAGTGTGTTAAGTTAGGCAGCCTATTTAAAAGGATGGGCTTTAATGTACCACAGCCTCTTAAAATTTCAGTTCTGCTGCATTTTTAATGCATTTCACAACACTGAAAAGACAGTTGAGTAAAATTATCCCCAGCATTGGTGTCAGTGGCAGTAAGGGTAATCCCTAGCATTGGGGTCAGTGGCAGTAAGGGTAACCCCCAGCATTGGGGCCAGTGGCAGTAAGGGTAACCCCCAGCATTGGGGTCAGTGGCAGTAAGGGTAACCCCCAGCATTGGGGTCAGTGGCAGTAAGGGTAACCCCCAGCATTGGGGTCAGTGGCAGTAAGGGTAACCCCCCCAGCATTGGGGTCAGTGGCAGTAAGGGTAACCCCCCCAGCATTGGGGTCAGTGGCAGTAAGGGTAACCCCCCCAGCATTGGGGTCAGTGGCAGTAAGGGTAACCCCCCCAGCATTGGGGTCAGTGGCAGTAAGGGTAACCCCCCCAGCATTGGGGTCAGTGGCAGTAAGGGTAACCCCCCCCCCCAGCATTGGGGTCAGTGGCAGTAAGGGTAACCCCCCCCCAGCATTGGGGTCAGTGGCAGTAAGGGTAACCCCCCCCCCAGCATTGGGGTCAGTGGCAGTAAGGGTAACCCCCCCCCCCAGCATTGGGGTCAGTGGCAGTAAGGGTAACCCCCAGCATTGGTGTCAGTGGCAGTAAGGGTAACCCTCAGCTCAGCATTGGGTGTGGCCACAACCAAAACCACTAGTGTTGGCTTTGGTGGAAGCAATAATAACTGGCAGCCTTGATGATGATGATGGGGGACAATGATGATCCTGAGCGCTGCTGTCAGCCCCTTACCCCCTACACTAGTGCTCAACTGACTTTTTTTTTTTTTCTTTTCTTTTTTTTTAAGCGCCCCCCCACCCCGTTCAATGCCTGACCATTTGAAAAAGGCCTTGCTCGGTTGCAATAATTATGAGTTTTTGCCCCCTTTCTGATTTTTTTTTTTTTTTTTTCCAGTTTTTAAATGTTGGTTTAATTTATTAAGGCAAAAAACCTGCCTGGCTTTATGTGAAAAAGTAATTGCCCCCTAAACCTAATAACTAGTTGTGCTACCCTTGGCGGCAACAACTGCAATCAAGCATTTGCAATAACTGGCAATGAGTCTTTCCCATCACTGTGGATCAATTTTGGCCCCACTGTTCTTTGCAGAAAATTTATTTTTTATTCGGCCACATTTGAGGTCTTTTTCCAACCTCGCTGCAGAAATTTACTTGTACTATTCTCTGTACTTGCATTTTAGTGCTTGGTACCCTGCTGCCTTTCTGATACCCAAAAGCACATGGCAGGCCCATACAGATAACTGGTTGGCTGTGCGTTGGGCACCAGGGTTAGGGGGCTCTGTGCTCCATTGTAACATGTTACACCACCCCATCCATCCCTACATAGACACAAGAGAAAAGTGAGTACCCTGGGGGGCTCTGTGCTCCATTGTAACATGTTACACCACCCCATCCATCCCTACATAGACACAAGAGAAGGGTGAGTACCCTGGGGGGCTCTGTGCGGGGGCTCTGTGGCGAGCCTTGTGCTCCATTGTAGCATGTTACACCACCCCATCCATCCCTACACACCCCATCCATCCCTACACACCCCATCCATCCCTACACTCCCTTCTATTCTCTACAGGTGATTGCCGGGATATGGAGGGAACTCGGAATCTAATGCAACTACATGACAAATACAGTTCTAATAATTTCTAAATACTTGATATATATTTACCAGATATAGTGATATAATTAATTACATATGAATATAATTAAATATAAATATTATGATATCTTATTAATATATTGCCAATAAAATAATCTAAATAAGTGGGGTGGACTGTGTTTTGATCAGCAGGGGAGATCTGTCCACTTATTTGAGCAGAGCAGGAGGATGACCGCTCCATGTCTGCTCAGTATCTGCAGAGTGGACATGGACGGAGCCCACTCTGCTCTATCGGCGGCCAGGTCTAAACGGACTCCGCAGTCCGATTTACAACTGACTGTTTTTTTTTTTTTTTAATCCTTTATTTAAAGCGGATCTCCACCGAAAAAAAATATTAAAAGCCAGCAGCTACAAATACTTTTAATATTGGGACACTTGACAGTCCTGGAGTCCAGCGACATCAGCAGCAGAGGACAAGCGATCGCTTGTCACTCTGCTGCCCCCACCGCCATCCTCGGTGAGGGAACCAGGAAGTAAAGCATTGCGGCTTCACTGCCCGGTTCCCTACCGCGAATGTGCGAGTCACGCTGCGCCATGCTCACTGGTCCCTGCAGTGTTTTGGGAGCCGTGTTTTTCCGAGAACACAATGGGGGGGGGGGGGGGGGGGATCTGATGGTGCGGATGAGTGCGGCACTGCAAATTTGATGTCCCACCGATTTGAACATAGCGATTGCTGGCAATAGGCTGCAACTTGTCAAATTGCATGAAAAGTCACTCCAATGGGAACAAGGATTTAGGGTTAGTCAGTCAGGATATACAATCTGCAGAGTGTGTGTTTGTTTTTTCGGCCCAGAGGTAGGCGAGTGTAAATAGTTGCAAGTCTGTTTACACCCACCGGTCAATAGGCGTGAATGGACCGTCAAATCGGTTCCGCCTGAAAAACGGACTAGAGGACCTGATTGGACCCTTCTTGTGAAAGGGCCTTAGTCTTTACACAGTATAGTAACTATGAAAAGACTTAAGCCCCTTTTTACATAGGGCCTTTAGTCTTTTTACATGGGGCCTTTAGTCTTTTTACATGGGGCCTTTAGTCTTTTTACATGGGGCCTTTAGTCTTTTTACATGGGGCCTTTAGTCTTTTTACATGGGGCCTTTAGTCTTTTTACATGGGGCCTTTAGTCTTTTTACATGGGGCCTTTAGTCTTTTTACATGGGGCCTTTAGTCTTTTTACATGGGGCCTTTAGTCTTTTTACATGGGACCTTTAGTCTTTAATTACTATACTATGTAAAGACTATAGTATAGTAATTATTTAAAGACTAAATGCCCTATGTGAAGACTGGATCGTTCTTGTGAAAGGGGCCTTAGCCTTTTCATAGGGTCCTTTTTTTAATCTTTACATAGTATAGTAATTATGTAAAGACTAAGGACCCTTTCACAACTAGGGTCCCATCAGGTCCTCTAGTCAGCTTTTCACGCGGAACTGATTGGTCTGTCCATTCACCCCTATTGACCGGTGGGTGTAAATGGACTTGCCTACCTGGTATGAAAAAAGGAAATGCACCCCAAAGGGGGATGACTTCTGCAGATTGTATATTCTAACTGTCTAACCCCAAACCCCCATTCCCATTGGAGCAACTTGGGGCCTTAGTCTGTCCCAGACTGTATGGCTCCCAATTTACTCAGTTGGAAACAAACCCCCTATGTCTTTTTTCGTCTGTTGTCCCCCTTTTAATCTGAAGTATAGATATCTGTAAAAAAAAAAGTACTATTGAACTACTAAATGTGTTCAACTACAGCGAGCCTCATGGTCCAAGCATTGGGGGGGGGGGGGGTTGTCACTGTGGTGGTCTTTGCCGACATACAGTACTTTGTGTTTAAAGTTGTCCCTCTTTCCAATTACAAAAAGTTTGGCCGTATAGAGACAGCAAAAATGTTCTTGAGGCAGTAGGTGTGACTGACGAGGAGTACCGGGACTAGTCAAACCCTTGGAGGCCATGAAGGCCCACATAGACGCTGTACTCATTTTTCTCGAATCCCTCTGATGATGTTTGTGTTTATAGCCTCAAAAAACTCCTTGTGTTTTGTGAGTAATATTATGTGTTTCTGGAGCACAAATTAGTGGGGTGACGAGCATGTCGACAACAGATTAAGCAGCAGCGTTCAATGTCAGCTACCAGCTGCAAGATGAGGCAAATACGCTGCATGCGGCTATTGATGGAAACAAAGACTGTATAATTTTCCTACTACTCATTACTGATAAAGCTCTTGAATGCTCTACCAAACAATAACAATGCAGTCATGTTTATAAGAAAAATGATTTCAATGGAATTTGTTTAATATGAGGATAAATGAGCGGTTCTGAGTGGATATATTTATGGTGTATGAGTTTGGTATTTTATTAAACTTCCATGTGTGGGGTCGTAAATATGGCGTGTTGTTACTTGCTTAAAGGGTCACTGAAGGAAAAAAAAATTGTCCTGAAATGACTGTTCTGAAATGACTGTTAACAGGGTTTGGAGACATAAAAGTTAACTGATTCCTTTTAAAAATGATTAAAAATAGATAAAAATCAATCATATAATCAACCTACAGTTCTAGTTTAGTTTTTTCCTGTTATTTCCTGTGTCTCTGATGTACAGAGCCAGAGAGCCAATAGAGGGCAATGATGGTTTGTCTAAAACCCCTCAGCACCAACCCAGTTTCAGTTTACACACAGTAATCACACCTCCTTGATTAGTGACCACAGTGAGAAAGCTCCCAGCCCTGTGGTTATAAGGAAACGGACAACCAGGAAGTGTGGAGATCAGAGCAGAATTACAGCAACATCAAAGCAAAACGAACAATGAGGACATGAAAACAGCACTGCAGTAAGGTAAAGGAAGCTATTTAGCTAAAACAAAAAATGTCCTTTAGTGACCCTTTAAAGGGGGGGAAGGGCCATTTTGCATTAAAAATGGGCGGTAACTACTTCTGGCATTATTTTACATTTTATTAAGTAGTATGAGGACTTACAACCAGATTGCAGAAGTATGTAGGGAGGTGGTTCTGAACTAAGGAAGTATTGAGGGAGGCCTCGCTGCATTCCTTAACATCATCTATCCAATGTTCAGTATGTGTAGTGCTAGAGAGGGCTGTCAGGCAATGTGTAGTGCTAGAGAGGGCTGTCAGGCAATGGTGGACGGAGAGGTGGCGCAGTCTTGGGGGACAGAGAGGTGACGGAGAGGTGTATTGCGGGACGGGAGCACCACCTCATCTGAATTGAGTTTTTGCAGTTTGCAATCTAACAATTTTTTTTATGTTTTTGTTTGGTCGCCCTATTGAATGGAGACGAAGAACTCCTCCAGTTAGCCATATTGCATTTAACAAAAAAAGACGGCACAGAAAAGGCAGTAACCTTAAACTGACTTGTGTAGCAGTTTACGCCATATTCTTCTTCTATTTTATTTTTCCTCCTCCGACTATGGAGTTGCCTTTTTTTAAGCAGAGTCTATTCACGGCATTTATTCCACTTTTTATTAGTGGGCAGTTTTTTATAATTGGCAATCCTGTAAATATTGTGGTGTGTGTGTGCCATACTAGGAAGTACGTGTGAATGAGATTTGCTGTGTGATTTCTAGTCTGCATTCATTCACTCTAACTTGGCACGAAGCTTGCACTTTGCTGATAACCTGTCCCTACTGTGGCTTGGTACAAACTTTTGTCCACTGATAAATCCAAAGTAATAGATCTTATCACCGCTCTGACATTTAGGAAACAAGTTTGCTATTGAGCAACTAAACGTCACTGTTCTCATGCGATCGATTTGTCTTGCAACATATGTAAATAGATGTAATCGGGGTGTTATGGGCAGCTCTCAATACTCGAGCTTGATTTATTGGTGATCACTCCGGCCTTAATAGATCCTGTAACTGGGTAAGTTCATTCACATTTACCGGATTAAATTGCGGGAAAATAGCGACATTTTAAAGTGGTATCGAACCCAAAAGCGAACATTTTATTATATTGCCAGTTCTTAGATGTGATGGTTGTATTAGTTTCCTTTTATTTATTATTATAATACCTTTTTTTTAAGGCTTTGCCGGTGGTATAGCTGCGGTGCCCATTGATTTTAAGAAGGTGCTGCTAGCGGGACTTTTTTTTTTTTTTTACCGTCCTGCTAGCGCCCCAGCAGCGGCTCTTTCAGGGCGCATTGCAGGTGCTATTTTTAGCGGTATAGCGCCTGCAAAGCACCCCAGTGTGAAAGGAGTCTTGCTGCTTATAAAGTATTAGCTGGAGTTTGTGTGTTTGTGTGTGTTTGTGTGTATGTTTTAAAAAAAATAAAATAATAATAATTAGTGTCATCATCCATATACAGCATGGACAGCTCTAAATTGCTCAGGTTGCCGACCTCACATTCAAGATAGTTTAGGAAAGTGGAAAGATAGCCCTGGACCAGTAGGTTTATTTTACTGTTAATTATTAATAAAATAATAATATATGTTTTGTAGCAGAAAGTAAAAATAAATAAATATCACTTTATATATATTTTTCCAAATTGTTGAATTGTCGCTCTTTTTTGTTTATAACGCAAAAAATTCAAGCCTCAGATATCAGATCAGATATCACCACTCTATTTGTAGGGGAAAAAAGGACCTTAATTCTGTTTTGGGTACAATGTCGCACGACCGCGCAATTGTCAAAGTGATGCAGTGCCGTATCGCAAAAAATTATTTGCTGTTCATGAAAGGGGTAAATCTATTGCGGGTTGAGATGGACCATGCTGGTCCAAACTACAACCTTCACTAACAAATGCGCTTGCCATGTGTGGTATATAAACTGTATATAGCATTAGCTGTATACATCGCTGTTTGTCCTGCTTCTGGATAAAATCTAGATGAGCGTTGTTAAGCCCTTCATGGGTACCTTGGTATTTTTCTAAATGAAACACCTGATGGCCTGGTCAGGAAGGGGGTAAATCCTTCTGGGGCTGAAGTGGTAATGTTGGTGTTAAAGGGTCTGGCTCTTGGGCAGGCGGCTTCTACACACCGGAGGATCTCCAGTCTCCTTGGCCTGTAGTGTAATGCAAGAAGGGTTGAAATTTAAGTGCCACGCCACTGCTAAGAGTTCCAGATACAACTTTTTTCCATTAAAGGTTAGGGGTACAAACCAAGAAATGGTCAACATGTTTTAGGGGTCTACATACCCCCTTCATCAGGGCTTGACTTGCAGCCAAGTGAACGAACCAGTGTTGAACTGGACCTACAAAGGTTTTTATTCCAGTGTGAGTTGAAAGCACAGGCCTAATCGATGGCTTGTTTGGCAGCCTACTTGTTCATTCACTTGATTGCCAGTCAAGCCCTGATAAAGGGGGCACGTAGACACCCAAAATGCATTGCATATTTCTTGATCTGTGCTCCTAACCTTTAATGGAATAAAGTTGTATCTGGACCTCTTATCAGTGGTGTGGTGCTTAAATTTCATCCCTTTCTACATCACTTCCAAGATGGCGGTGGCCAGAAATCTACACAATGGCGATAAATAAGTATGACATACTTTTAAATGGTGAGACCGTGTGTGTGTGTTTTTTTTTTTTTAACCATATCTTTCACTGGAAAAACCTGCACTCCGTAATTTGTAAGGGTGTCCCTATACATTTGGTCATAAGGGGTCCATATACCTTTAGCCATATAATGTATCTGTTTACTATCCTATTGTCCTTCCATCTGTCTGTAAAACTTGCATGAAATAAGATTGAGTTGTGCCGTTTTGTAATGCAAGCCTCAGGATATTTTATTCTGTTGAACCAAGAGATGTAAATCAATGAAAGTAAACTAGCTGGGTGTCATTTGTGCTGTCAGGATCTTACAGGTGTTGGGAAAGTTGTGACATACTGGCATAGCTGTGTGCCACAACAGCAGCAAGCTGCGCTTTACGCACCATCTGCTGCCTTTGCAACCCATACAGTGCTCTGCGCACCATTTGTAATATATAACACTTATCTTGTATTTTTTTTTTTCTTTGTGTTTCAGATATAACATTACTGTGCTGCTAAAGGTTTTAATTCGGCATCTTGGTGCGAGCTGTCGACCGAGAAACATTGCCGTCATTATGAATGAAGTAGCGATTGTAAAAGAAGGTTGGCTTCACAAACGAGGTAAGACGTCCTCTCCTAGTGCACTGCAAATTTATTCTATGGTGTCAGAAGTGCAGTCCAGTAAGAATCCAGCTCTTTGTGCAGATTAGGAAATGTAAGGTTCTGATTGGTTGTTGTAACCACTGCGATTTAAAAGTATGGTAAATATTCCTACTTGCACTTTGTTTTTCACCTGTATAAGCTGTGCATTGATCCTGTAGGTTCATGGTGTAATTTGTTGCTGTACACATAGCCTATAAGAGTAAATCTCTGCTTGTGTTGCAACACGGGACATTTGGCAAGGACTTGCACAGGTTAATGCATGACCTTTGTCTGTAGTGTGAGATCTGACACTTCCCCTGAAGAAACTACATATCTCACAATCCCTAGGTCTCTGTCTAGGGCAGGTTGCAGGTGAGAGCTAAACGGTAGTTAGATCTGATACAGGCACACAGAACATTCATTTACACAGATTTCATCATACTAGTACTCCCATATTTGTGATGCAATGGTGGGAATGGCCAGGCATTCATTGGATATTGTGTGATCTGGAACAGGAAATATTATTGTCTCAAGGGTGCATAGGAGACAGGCTAGCTGCAACAATACGTGGACATAGGGGAAAAAATAAGCCATGACACTAAAAGCTGCAGGCACATGTGAGCCCATCATTGTAAGGTCAAGCAAACCAACACAAGAAATATATAAATAAACCTAATTGGAACATTGAAAATATTTAAAAGCCTTTAAATACTTTATATGTACAGGTGCATCTCATTGATGTTGCACCAACACCAGCAGTTGACATGGCTCCCCGAATCATCACTGACTGGAAAATGTTGCATTTCATTTGGTCCCAGAGTCTGGAGGAATGGAGAGGCACAGAATCCAAGTTGCATAAGGTCCAGTGTAAAGTTTCCACAGTCAATGATGATTTGAGAAGCCATGTCATCTGCTGGTGTTGGACCACTATGTTTTATGAAGTCCATAGTCGGCGCAGCCGTCTACCAGAAAATTCTAGAGCACTTTATGCTTCCCTCTGCCGACCAGCTTTATGGAAAAGAAATGCTGATTTCATTTTCCAGCAGGACTTGCCACCTGCCCACACTGCCACAAGTACCAATACCTGGTTTCATGAATATGGTATCACTGTGCTTAATTGGCCAGCACACTTGCCTGACCTAAATCCCGTAGAGAATCTGTGGGGTATTAAGGGGAAGATGAGGCATGAGACCCAACAATGCAGATGAGCTGAAGGCCGCTATCAAAGCAACCTGGGCTTCCAGAACACCTCAGCAGTGCCATCGGCTGATCGCCTCCATGCCACGCCGCATTGGTGCAGTAGTTCATGCAAAAGGTGCCCCGATCAAGTATTGAGTGTAAAACGGTTACATTTTTAACAGGATAGAAACCCATTTAACCTTTTTAATGTATTGTTCGTTCTGCAGAATTTTTCTACCTGTATCTTCGCTTTTCTATTTGTGCCCATTGACTGGAATAATTAACGATCCAAATTGCAGGTTTTTGAACACATTTTCGGCTAGCAATTGGCCTTAAATATTGGCCTTTAAATATGTTTTTTTACGACCTCTAGTAAATATATCAACCAAATTGTTGCTAAGGGGCCGCCCGTTTATATATTCACAATACATGAGGCCGGCTGCTCGGCACAGGACCTGGAAGGAAGTGGAGATCACTGGAGTAGTGCTGTCGTCCTCAGTGGTTTCCAACTTTCAGGGACTCTGGCCAGGTATGGGTATATACCAGTAGTGTATATAAGGTTTTGTGCTGCCCTAGGCCTGACTAAACTTGTGCACCCCCTAATTTAAATATGACCCACCCCTTTCTGTCAAGGCCACACCCCTTCTTGTTTAAGACCTGCCCTGAATTTTTTAGTTCTGGGGGGGGGCAATGGATTCCCTCAATTTGCATAGATTTCCTCTCACTTCCTGTTTGTTTGGTACCGTTTTTTAGAGCTGCTTGATTGCTATTACAAATTCCTCCTGCTGTATTCCACAGCTTGCTTGGGCTCTCCAGCACCTTCGGGAGACCCGAGCTACCAGCCGGCACATCTGCCACCTAGTCTGACACCCAAACAAAGCCTGTAACGGCTTTGATTAGGTCTCTGCTATGGTAACCCGGCAGCGATGCCCTAACATCGCCTCCGGTTTCCTTGGATGTCATTGGCGCCGTTTTCAAAAAATCAAGTGTTAAACACCAATCTTGGTGTTTTGAATACCTGTGAGTGCAGAGAAGGGATTTGGGGACCCAATATCCCTCCATGAAGAGTACCTGCCACATGCCTATTGCTGTCACAAGGATGTTTACATTTCCTGTGACGGCAATCAAAGTGACCAAAAATAAATAAATACATTTTAAAGCAGTTTTAAAATAAAATGCATTATTAACATGTAAAACGCTGTGCAAACTGTTGGCACTATATAAACCCTGTATAATAATAATAATTTAATAATAATTGAAAAAATTGTGTCAATCACGCACACAAACACCAACTGTCCCACACATGTGAGGTATCGCTGGGAACATCAGATCATGGGCACCAATTCTAGCACTGGACACTCTCTGTACATCTAAAGTGGTAACCTGTAAACCTTTGTAAAGGCTTTTAAAGCATCACTTATGGATGGTAAAATTTACATTGTCACCGCTGTTTATATTTTACAAAAATATTGTCATGTACGTCCTAATACATAAAAAATTCAAAAGTGGGTTTGTTCTTCAAATATTGTGCTTAAAAAAAAAAAAAAAAAAAAACGCTGCACGAATACTGTGTGAAAACTGCAAAACCCACCAATTTATTCTGTAGGGCCTCTGCTTAAAAAAAAAAAAAAACTATACTATATAATATAATATAATATAATAAAAATATATAGTATGTTTTTTTTTTTGTTTTTTTTTAAGCGGAGGCCCTACAGAGTAAAGTGGTGGGTTTTGCAGTTTTTTATATTTTATACAATATTTATATGGAAATTCTTTAGAGTGTTTCTTCTGAATATTGTTTTCAATACATGTTTTTTCTTTTAACCACTTGAGACCCGCGCTATAGACGAAAGATGTCCACAGTGTGGCTCTCAAGTGCCGGGTGGACGTCCCTGGACATCCTTTTATGTGCATTCCCCACGCACGCCGCTGGGGGCACGCAGCGGGGAAACACTGTGCCCGGCGCATCTCTGAGAGCCCGATGCGCGTGCCTGGCGGCCGCAATGTCCGACGGGTACCCGCGATCGGCAGGGACGTGGATCTCGGTGTGTAAACACAGAGCTCCACATCCTGTCAGGGAGAGGAGACAGATGCTGTGTCCCTTGTACATAGGGACACAGCATCAGTCACCTCCCCCAGTCAGTCCCCCTCCACACACAATTAGAACACACCCAGGGAATACATTTAACCCCTTCCTCACCCCCTAGTGTTAACCCCTTCACTGCCAGTCACATTTACACAGTAATCAATGCATTTTTATAGCACCGATCGTTGTATAAATGTGAATGGTCCCAAAATTGTGTCAAAAGTGTCCGATATGTCCGCCGCAATATCGCAGGCCTGACACAAAAATGCAGATCGCCGCCATTACTAGTAAAAACAATACATCTATCCCCTATTTTGTAGACGCTATAACTTTTGTGCAAACCAATCAATATACGCTTATTGCTTTTTTTTTTTTTTTTTTTTTTTTTAAACAAAAATATGTAGAAGAATACGTATCGGCCTAAACTGAGGGGAAAAAAAAATTGGATATTATAACAAAAAGTAAATGTATTTTTTATTTTTCTTGTTTATAACGCAAAAACTAAAAATCGCAGCGATGATCAAATAACAGAAAAAGAACGCTCTATTTGTGGGGAAAAAATTATAAATATAATTTGGGTACAGTGTTGTATGACTGCGCAATTGTCATTCAAAATGCGTCAGAGCTGAAAATTGGTCTGGGCAGGAAGGGGGTTTAAGTGCCCAGTAATGAAGTGGTTAAGTGGCTGCTTTTTAAAGCGGAGTTCCACCCTTAAAACCACTTTGTTTCATCCCATCCAGCATACTGGCATCAGCGCCAGTATGCTGTTTTTTTTTTTTAATCCATGTACTTACTTTATAATCATTTAATTTTGGGCGCACCGCGGTATGTCGCTGCTATAAGGCGTCACGCCTTCCGGAAACAGCCGATTAGCATTCGGCTCTTCTCGGCGCCTGCACACAGACCCAGGAGCTGACTGCGCAGGCGCCGAAAATAGCCGGTTCTAGTTCGGCTTTTTTCGGAGGGTGTGACGCGGCTATATACGGCGCCTGCGCAGTCAGCTTCTGGGTCTGTGCGCAGGCGCCGAGAAGAGCCGAACGCTAATCGGCTGTTTCCGGAAGGCGTGACGCCTTATAGCGGCGACATAACGCAGTGCGCACAAAATTAAATGATTTATTATAAAGTAAGTACATGCATTAAAAAAAAAAAAAACAGCATACTGGCGCTGACGCCAGTATGCTGGATGGGATGAAACAAAGTGGTTTTAAGGGTGGTACTCCGCTTTAAGTTTTATGTGATTGATGACTATATCATATTTTCACATTGATGTTTTGACATGCTAGATTACATAATAATTGCTGAGCGGTGCCAAGGCAGGAAGGGTCGATTGAAGCATTTTTGAATTCCTATATTGTAATGTTCGTGGGTTCGAAGTTATTTCTAATGAGAAAAAAAAAGATTGTTGCATGTAAACAAGGTGCCAGCAAAAGCCTGGTCCTTGGATTGTTAACCTCTGCATTGTGGGTGCAGCACTGGAGAATTTTTAGTTTTCCTGAAGTTGGGTTTTACATTTTTATGTCTGCCCAGCTTTATGTGATAACAATGTGCCTGCATGAGCCTGTTTTGTATATGGTTTATTTTGTATAAACTGCCAAAATGCTGAGTTAAATTTATCAAGCAGAAGTAACCCCTGAACCGGATTGCTGAGAAACGAGCTCCAGCGGGCTCAGAGCTGTTTATTCACACTGTAAAAATAGAAGGCTGGCCCGGATGTCACAAGATTTTACTACTATTTATTTATTTATTTTTTAAAGTGGAAGACTCATGTAATGCAAACAAGGGCTGCACTTTCTATCTAGGATAGCTGGCAACCCAAACTAGTCTGTACCTTATTTTGGTGGGCCTTCTTTAGAATGGTCATTGAGTAGCGGCATACAGGCTCTCTAGTTAGGGGCCGATACCGTTTTTTTTTTTTTTTTTTTGTTTTGTTTTTTTCCAGGGCCGATATCGGGCACTGATATGCTTTAGATTTAAAGGTGTGTGTGTGTGTTTGTGTTTTTTTTTTTTTTATGGTGTATATATAAAATATATAATTTCTCACTTTTATTGCTGTCACAAGGAATGTAAACATTTCAGTAATAAGCAGTGACCAGTACTCTCTATTGAGGGATCGGGGGACCGGTAAGTTTGTGACTGATACTTAAAAGTGGTTGTAAAGGTTCAATTTTTATTTTATAAAAATAACAAACATACCTTACTTACCTCCACTGTGCAGTTTTGCACACAGTGGCCCCGATCCTCCTGTTCTGGGGTCTCTTGGCGGCTCTCTCGGCTCCTCCCCACTTCAGATAACCCTCTCTGGGAAGCAATCTCCCAATGGGTGTTACCTTGCGGGCACGCTCCCGAGTCCTGCATTAGGTGTCCATAGCTGCCGATTGCAGGACTCGGCCCCGCCCCCCGGCGACCTCATCATTGGATTTGCTTAAAAGCAGCGCGAGCCTATGGCTGTGCTGTTATCAATCTATCCAATGAAGAGCCGAGAAGCCCGGGCAAAGATCGAGTGTGGCCTTTCCAGGGCTCAGGTAAGTAAAACAGGGGGCTGGGGGGCCAGTAATCATCAGATGTTTTTTCACCTTAATGCATAGGATGCATCAAGGTGAAAAAACATGAACCTTTACAACTCCTTTTTAAAACATTTTTTTTTTTTTATATCGGCCGCACTGATAATCGGTCGATCCCTAATTCTAGTAGCCTATAGCCATCTTTTTGACTTCCCTGTGGGCCCTTTGTCGGTGACTATACAATCCAGTTGTATCTCCATATAGTGAACAGATGGTGGAATGCAGAGTGTGCTGACCACTTTGTCTTGCCTCGCCTCTTGGTGATGATCTATTGGGAATCTGGCCTTTCTGTGGTCTGTATACTGGGCAGTCCCCCATAGGGACCAGACAGATTTTCTGCACTTTTCACAGCACACTTTCCGACTACTAAATAAAACTCCAAAGAAAGAAAACACAGCTGAAAAAGCACATTGAAAGCTGCATTGTGCATGCGCGTTAATGCACCTTTTATGTGTGTTCGCGTGTTTTGACATTATTGCATTTTATCTGCCTGAATTAAATTTTCTTTTGGTCACTTATAGTGCATTAATGAGCAAACGCATGAATGCTCATACATGTGCTAGCATTAATGACCTCAGGTGGTTTTTTTTGTCCGAAAGCTCATCTCGTGGTGCATTTCCTTTTCTGCCTCTAAATACCTGTAAATGCCGGTATGTTCAATAAGACTTGGGCTGACGTAGAGGGGCATTCAGACGTAGGAAAAGTCAAACGCCTGTAAAAGTGTTTTTGATGTCCTCTGTGCATAAGGTCGTGAAGTGTATGTAAACCCTAATAATCAACTTCTCTTATTTGTTCCATCTGTTAAGGGGTGTGTGTCGCAAAACATATTGGGAATATGCGATTTCTGTATGATTTAAAATTGTAAACCTTGTTACCTGATGACCACCATTATCTATTATATTGATTGAACCATACATTTTTGTATATTTTTTGTATCCAATAAAAATATTTTGTAATTTTTTTTTTTTTTATATATATATAAAGCAGACGATTTCTTATCATTTCCACAATATATCCCTTTTTGTTCCTTTCTTAAAATTCAAGTGTGTGTGTGTGTGCGCCTGAGGAGCTCATCGTATATACTTATTATTTTATTTTTTTCAAAGCCAGGCACCCCTTCCATTGACTCGAAAGTTAAAAGGTAATTTCTCCAGTGATTTTTGGGGACCCAGAGTCGGTCATAGGTCCCCTGACTTGGCACACATGCAGCCCCACTCGTCCTCTACAAGTGTGCAAAGTTTGTTGTCTGAGGGACTTACAGCCGGGGAGCACGGTTTTTTTTTTTTTTTTTTTCTCAAAGCCGGGCACCCCTTCCATAGACTCCCGTGTTAAACATCAGTCTAGTCATGTGCACAGTGAGGCATGCAGATGGACACCCTAGGCTTATACTCGAGTCCATAAGTTTTCCCATATTTTTTTTTTTTTTTTTGTGGTAAAATTAGGTGCCTCGGCTTATATTCATGTCGGCTTATACTCAAGTATATATGGTAATTGTGTGTGTGTGTGTGTGTGTGTGTGTGTGTGTGTGTGTGTGTGTTTTTCATCCATGCTTATGGGACTTATTATGTGCTTTTTTTTTTCATATCGAAAATGAAGTTGTTACTAAAGTTACGAAAATTCTCGTACAACAGCATAAAAATTCAGAAGTAATGTATTGTATTTTTGGACGACAACTGTACTTATTAAACCAATATTGCATGATCTGGTATAGTACGAGAGAAGTTTTTGTGCTTGTCCCATCAGATGATTTTGCATGAATCGTCATGATCGACTCTCAAAAGCTGTGAACTAATCAGAATATTTTACGATCACTTTGAACGTGGTATTTTTTGTTTTGTATGATCTTCCGATTGTGTGTACGGCCTTAAGGCCTATGGCCACACCACCCTGAATGTGCCTGATCTTGGAAGCTAAGCAGGGTTGGTACTTGGATGGCATACATTGGGGGTAAGATTTTGGTAATTCATAGAATTATTTTTCCCTGCGTGTTTTTTTTTTTTCATTTTAGTTTTGGGTTTGTGAGCACTGCACTTGTTTTATACCTGTAGCTAGGCATAGCGTCAGTGGCTAACATATGCATAATTCTCCATGATTACGCTCCAGGGGCGGAGCAAATTGTCTTTGGGGGCGTGGCCTGACTGGAGTCTAGGCTGAGGCTGCCGCATACTTCTCTATAGGAGATTTGCAGTGATGTCCAGCTCGAGGGATTTTTTTTCTTCATAGATTTAACAGAGTGCAAATTTTTCACTTACATTTTTATTAGACTTCAATAAATGACCGCTTTATGTTCTGATTGATCTCTTCTGATAGGAGTAATCGATCTATAGTCGTCAACCCATTGGATTGATTTGTTGTACATGGGAATGTGGATTTCGATCAATAGTTAAGATATTATCGTAACTTATGATATTAATTTATCAATTGCATCTGTTTCCACCATCTTATCTCATACTCTGCTCGATCAAAATGCAATTGTAATTATGAACAAAGCATCACAGTACTCCCGATCGAAGCAGAACCATCGACCATATTCTGCCTTATCTAATCAATTTGGTTGAATCTGATTGAAATAAGTCTAAATTGATCGAAAGGTAAATTATGGCTATTTAAATGGTTTCTGTATTTGATTGTTTTAATCAAATCAAACGTTGATCAGATAAAAGCAGGTGTGGGCAGCTATAGGGAAGAGATAGATGGCACAAATGTGACACATTTCCATGAAGTAGGTCCAAGTCCATTTGCAGCAGGTCTGTTCAGTAGCACTACTGAATACAAATGCACGCCACACTTCTCACGTATTTAGTAAAAAATTATGAAAACCATTTATCATTTTCCTTTTACTTTGCAATTTATGTTCCACTTTGTGTTTGGTCTATCACATAACTCCCCCCCCCCCCCCCCCCCCCTCAATTTTTTTCAAGGGGTATAAATACATTTTCAAGGCACTGTAGGTGCTAGGATTAGGTAAATGTTTAGTGTTGGCTCACAGCATTTTGTGGAGCTGATGGGTACATTTTTGTTGGGTCTGTTCAGTGTGTTCAGCTGCTGCCAGCCTGATAGCTCACGCTGTCTCCAGAGAGCTTGAGACTCTTCTGGATCATAGGTGTGGAGTTATGCAGATGGCAGCATGAATATTAATACAGTCCTGGCCAATCCCAGTGAGGCAGACCCAAAAGGCATGCTGGGAGACTGTATATACTGGGTTCTTGGAGCACACTGGGCTCGGATTCTTTTTCTGGCGACGATCAGTCCAACCTGGAGGGGCCTTGCTGCCCTCCAGGGCTTTGCACTGTCTGCAGTTGAGAGGCCTCAGGTGGTCGCCCTGAGGGCCTAGATGCTGAGACTCTGAAGCTGGAGAGATCTGACTGAAGGCTGTCTGCTAGAGATCTAGTCTGGTATTACTGGAGTAAGGTGAAGCTTGAAAGTTGAAAGGAGGCAACCGGCTTCCCTTGAGCATTGTGTGGGTACAGACACTTCTGAAAGATCTTGGGGATCTTTGTGCTGTTGCTATCTTTCTGGTGCTAGAGAGTCAGCTGTAGGTCTGCTGTAAATGGGACATCGGCTGGTGTGAAGTTCTCTGTAAATGGGATTCTGCTCTTGTGACTCTAAAGCAGTGGTTCTCAACTTGGGGTCGGGACCCCCTCGGGGGTCGAATGATGATTTGCCAGGGGTCACCGGATCATGGGCTGTTCTTGAACCGCTCTCCCTGGAGCAGGGCTGTTCCTGGAGCCTGCGGCCGCCAACTCATCCTCTTAGCAGTTGCCCATTCAGTTCATGGCATGGCTGGGGGTAGAGACACTAGAGGTCAGCTGACTAGTGAGGAATGTGAAGTGGGAGGGGCTGGAGGAGACCCTATCTCCTGATTTTGGCATAGGTGTCGCTGCTACAAGACACCACAAAGTTGGAGACACAGTGAAGCCAAAAACACAGTGAGTAACGCTACCTGTGATTATAGTTGCCATAAGTCCCCACAACAGTTCTCAGATCAGCAGATGACCTGGATCAAAAGCACCTAACCCACTCATCCCATTTCCCCCACCAAAGAGTAAGAGAAGGAATCAAAATAGAGAATACATGGAAGGGAGAGGAAAAGAGGGGAAGGAACAAAGAAAAAGGGAGAGAAAGAATGAGAGAGAACAAGAAAGACCGCTACTATATAGAGAGGGACGGGGAAAAAAAAACAAGAAATTAGGATAAAGAAAAAAGGGAAAGAAAGGAGAACAAAGAGAGTGGTACATCCTAAAATGTACCATAAGGGGTTTTATAATATTGTACGAGTGGAAGGGACTCAGGGAGCGCTAAATGTCCGTGGGTTAGGGGCGCAAATTACTTGGGTGCTGACAACCCACGCTACGAAAATTATTTTGCTGTTAGGGGTCCCCACAACTTGGGAAATTTTATGTAGGGGTCACGGCACTAGAAAGGTTGAGAACCACTGCTCTAAAGGAAGGAGTCTGAAGTTATCGCTACTACTATTACTATTACCAAAGTCCACTGTTTGTTCCAAGCACATACTTTATTAGAGATTTTCCAGAAAGGATACTTGGTCCTCAACTTGTGCATAATTCCTGTTTTATTTTATTTTTTGTATCCAACTCAATTCCCTATATAAAACCACAAAAACATCATCCCTAGACTGGTCATTGGAGAAATGTGTGAGTGAGCGTGTGTGCCTGGCTTCGAAGCGAAGCTTGTGGGGAAGACCTGGGCAGTATTCCTGTGTGTCCTACAGGAGTAAGAGCTACACTTACAGTAGAAGGCCTACTTGCTGATGTCTTCAATTTCATTTTCATTTTTTTTTTTGTTTTTTTTAGAGATTTCCATCTACTTCCTGTTTTTGTCTCCAAGACAAAGTGAGAGAGTCTCCCTTACTGGACATAAACAAAATGCTTTTTCTAAAAAAAAAAAAAAAATTTATGAAAGAAAGTGATAAATACTGATAGATCACATTCTGTGAAAGGAGGAGACTGCAGTACCATTTAAAAGTGGTGTGAATAGCCGTAAGAAATGGCAAGGGTTGTAGAACACCCGAATGTTAATGGAATGTCTTCGTTTAGCACAGTGGTTCTCAACCTGGGGGTTGAGAGACGATTTGCCAGGGGTCACCGAATCATCATGGGCTGTTCCTGAAGCCGGCAACGCTCTCCCAGCCTTTTCGCGGCCACCCATTTAGTTCATGGCATGGCTGGGGGCAGAGACTAGAGGTCAGCTGACTGGTGAGGAATGTGTAGTAGGAGGGACTAGAGGAGACCCCATCTCCTGATTTCGGCATTGGTGTCAATGCTGCGAGACACCACAAAGTCGGAGACAATACCTGTGATTAAAGTTGCCATTAAAAGTTCCCACTACTCTGCACAGGTGACAGGTGGAAGGGAGCGGTGGAACTGATGGACCCCGCTGGCCCTTTTAGACTGGACTATTTGAGAGCCCTGCAGCTCAGCCATTTTTTAGGTAGTTTGCCGCCCCCGGAAAATGCGACAGCGCCCCCCACAACGTTTGAAGACCTCTGCTCGGAGACCGGGACGCTCCCCCATGCGCTCTCCCTGACATATAATATGCTGATTACACCACCAGCCACTCCCCTGTATTGCAAAATGGGAGAGAGACCTTAACTGCCAATTCACCAGCAATATGCTAAAGCATGTACTCGCCTTCACACATTGGTCCTCTCGAAGCTCTAAGGTCCAAGAAACAAATTATAAAATACTCACCCGTTGGTATAGGACGCCCGAGCTGCTCCATAAGATGTTCCCGGAGACGTCGGACTTGTGCTGGCGCTGCGGAGAGGAGAGGGGGTCACTCCTTCACATATTCTGGTCATGCAGTAAGTTGCAGGGCTTCTGGAGGGAAGTCAGACGCATAACTCAGAGGTTTACGGACCGAGAGTTGGGAGAGGACCCAGCCTTTTTCTTGCTACACGCAGCAGACATTCCAACCAAGTCCTATAAGAAATCGGTGGTACGGCACCTGCTGGATGCAGCAAAAGCCTGCATCCCCTTGTGCTGGAAAGCCCCGTGCCCCCCATCGATGGCCCAATGGCTCAGGAAGGTAGATGAAATTGGCAGGATGGAGGACCTGATCCTCACTAGCCAACAGAGGCAGGAGGCATACAAGGAGACCTGGCAGCTTTGGGACATGTTCAGATTTTCTGAGAAGGGGCGAAGCCTTAGGGGAGAAACACAGGACAGTGACTTGGTCAGCCCGCGCGGAAATGCACCAGCCTATGGAAGCTCGAACCCAGCGGCGGAATTAGGGCCCACTGAGACCTTGAGACCTGAGAGACCTGCTCGCTGGCCCATGACCCGCATTTACTCTCCACTACCCCACCCCTCCCTCGCCCCCCCCCCCCCCCCCCCCCACCTATCGGGATTTTCACCCTTTGTCTTTTCAATCTAATGGACCGGGAGCTGTTCCAGGCCCTCTTCCCCATAGGGGCTTTACAACCCTAACTCTGTTTTTCTTTCTCTTTCTGTCTTTAATCTTTTTAAAAAAAATGGGGCGCGGGATCGACTGGCCCTGCGGGCCCGGACCCAGGAGTGGCAGAATGGAATGGGGGAGTCTCGGTTGCATGGCTGTGCGATCACTTAAGCCCACTAGGCGTGGCCCCTCAGGGGGCACCCGAAAAGGTTATGTCTGAAACTAAGAGGTGGTGAAGGGCTATGCAACCCTATATGTGTATTTACTTATATTGTACTGTCACCTACTGTCCCATTTAAGTGTTATCATGTGTGGTTTGGGTCAGTGTGGGCCGGTTTGTTCCTTCTGCTTTAAATAAATAAAAAAATAAAAAATAAAAAAAGTTCCCACTACAGATGACCTTATTCAAGAGCACCTAAGGTGGCTGATACCAATCCCCCCGCCCACACCAAGGAGTAAGAGAAGGAATAAAAATAGAGAATACATGGAAGGGAGAGGAAAAGAGGGGGAGGAACAAAGAAAAAGGGAGAGAAAGAATAAGGGAAAGAACAAGAAACACGACTAGAGAGAGGGAAGGGGGGACAACAAACTAGAATAGAGAGAGACAAAAGGCAAAGAAAGGAGAACCAAGAGAGTAGTATCCTAAAATGTACCATAAGGCCCCTTTCACACTGAGGAGTTTTTCATGCGGTTTAGCACTGAAAATCTGCTGCCCAGCATTCTCAATGTGAAAGCCCGTCACCGCACTGAGGCGATGCGGTGGCGGGAGAAAAAAAAATCTCCTGCAAGCAGCATCTTTGCAGCGGTGAGAGGAGCGGTGTGTTTACCGCTCCTTCCCATTGAAAACATTTGGACACCGCGGTAATACTGCCATCAATGCGCCTCTGCAGAGGCGCATTGCAGGTGGCATTAACCCTTTTGCGGCCGTTGGTGGGGGTTAATACCGCACCGCTAGCGGCCATTCAATACTGCCGCAATTCAGGCGGTATAGCGCCGCTATTTTTATTGCCGCTATGCCGCCACCGCATGTCCTGCCCCAGTGTGAAAGGGGCCTAAGGGGTTTTAATACTGTACAGAAGGAAAGGAACTCAGGGATTGTTAAATGTTCATGAATTGGGGGAACAAATTACTTGTCTTGGGTGCCGACAACCCACGCTACAAAAATTATTTTACTGTTGGGGGTCCCCACAACTTGTAAAATTTTAACAAGAGGTCACGCACTAGAAAGGTTGAGATCCACTGCTTTAGCATGACTGCTGTATCTGGGATATCCTGGCCAGTTTATTAATTCTACTGTCGGTGGTTGATCTTTATTAAAATGAACCTTTTCCTTATTAACAGATGTAACTGTGCAGAGAAGGAGGTTGGGAATGACCGTTGAGACATGTTGGCACATGCCGTCCCCACAGCTGAGGGATTCTTTCGTCCTTCTGCCTCCCAGTTCATTCATAGTTTCCTCTGCTGTGGGTTATGGCAGTAAACCTTCCACTGCACTCGCCCGTTACTCCAGGACAGTTACAAATGACTTGCACTCCTAGAAATATGCATGACACAATTTCCTGTTTTTGTTGAACTGTTTATAGCTTCATGTGAAGGAAGCCCCGAGACGAACACATTTCCAGAAATTATGCAGCGTGGAAAAGACATTTTCAGGAGAAAATAGCCTTTTTTTTTTTTTTTCTTTAGGGGATGGATTTGTTTACTCCTCTGTATAATCGGATTTACAGTAAGCAGTGTCCTCCCTCAGCACATGCAATAGTCTAATAAGCAATTCCAGGCATGGTATCAAATCCAGTCCAGAGAACCTCACAGGGTCACTGGGAGTGTATTTCCTGAAGTCTGTGCTTTTGAAATGTCGTCCTCCTACTGCTTTATCGCCAATCATATTCGCACTTCTAATTAAGATTAAATTCAAATAGTGGCTTTAAAAAAACTTGAATGACCATTTTCACTTTGGGAATGACCGTGCAAGTGAGTGAGGTTGCCTTCCATATACAGTATAGCACTAACGGTAGTCCCTGCTTTGTACATTAAAGATTTATTTTGAGTGTGTAATATCTAAAAAAAAAAATATATATACACATTTTGTATTTTATCATTTGTGTGTGTGTGTATATGTGTGTATATATAATATATACAGTGCGGAAAATAAGTATTTGAACACCCTGCTATTTTGCAAGTTCTCCCACTTGGAAATCATGGAGGGGTCTAAAATTGTCATCGTAGGTGCATGTCCACTGTGAGAAACATAATCAAATTTTTTTTTTTCCAGAAATCACAATACAAACGTTTCTTGTAGTTTTTCACCAGGTTTGCACACACTGAAGGAGGGATTTTGGCCCACTCCTCCACACAGATCTTCTCTAGATCAGTCCGGTTTCTGGGCTGTTGCTGAGAAACACTGAGTTTGAGCTCCCTCCAAAGATTCTCTATTGGGTTTAGGTCTGGAGACTGGCTGGGCCACGCCAGAACCTTGATATGCTTCTTACAGAGCCACTCCTTGGTTATCCTGGCTGTGTGCTTCGGGTCATTGTCATGTTGGAAGACCCAGCCTCGACCCATCTTCAAAGCTCTAACTGAGGGAAGGAGGTTGTTGCCCAAAATCTCGCAATACATGGCCCCGGTCATCCTCTCCTTAATACAGTGCAGTCGCCCTGTCCCATGTGCAGAACAACACCCCCAAAGCATGATGCTACCACCCCCATGCTTCACAGTAGGGATGGTGTTCTTGGGATGGTACTCATCATTCTTCTTCCTCCAAACACGGTTAGTGGAATTATGACCAAAAAGTTCTATTTTGGTCTCATCTGACCACATGACTTTCTCCCATGACTCCTCTGGATCATCCAAATGGTCATTGGCAAACTTAAGACGGGCCTTGACATGTGCTGGTTTAAGCAGGGGAACCTTCCGTGCCATGCATGATTTCAAACCATGACGTCTTAGTGTATTACCAACAGTAACCTTGGAAACTGTGGTCACAGCTCTTTTCAGGTCATTGACCAGCTCTTCCCGTGTAGTCCTGGGCTGATTTCTCACCTTTCTTAGGATCATTGGGACCCCACGAGGTGAGATTTTGCATGGAGCCCCAGTCCGAGGGAGATTGACAGTCATGTTTAGCTTCTTCCATTTTCTAATGATTGCTCCAACAGTGGACCTTTTTTCACCAAGCTGCTTGGCAATTTCCCCGTAGCCCTTTCCAGCCTTGTGGAGGTGTACAATTTTGTCTCTAGTGTCTTTGGACAGCTCTTTGGTCTTGGCCATGTTAGTAGTTGGATTCTTACTGATTGTATGGGGTGGACAGGTGTCTTTATGCAGCTAATGACCTCAAACAGGTGCATCTAATTTAGGATAATAAATGGAGTGGAGGTGGACATTTTAAAGGCAGACTAACAGGTCTTTGAGGGTCAGAATTCTAGCTGATAGACAGGTGTTCAAATACTTCTTTGCAGCTGTATCATACAAATAAATAGTTAAAAAATCATAATTTTTTTTTTTTTTTGATTATGTCTCTCATAGTGGACATGCACCTACGATGACAATTTCAGACCCCTCCATGATTTCCAAATGGGAGAACTTGCAAAATAGCAGGGTGTTCAAATACTTATTTTCCGCACTGTATATAAATTTTAGTGCATTTTCACATTAACTGTTATTTTGCTAAATGCTCCACTGTAGATATAGTGCCTGTGTATTTCCAGCTACAGGTCCTCGCTCTCCAAGCAGTTCATCATTGGTTGTAAAGGCTAAATGTTTTTTATTCTATGCATGAAGGTTAAAATCTTAGTGTGCTGCTCCCCCTCAGCCCCCCTAATACTTGCCTAAGCCCGGTCTCAATCCAGCAATGTGCACAAGACTCTTCCAGGTCTCTCCCTCCTGATTGGCTGAGATGCAGGAACCATTGGCTCCTGCTGCTGTCAATCACAGCCAGTGAGGCAGGGGGATTGAGCCGTACTATTTGCCTTATGTACTCGGAGACGGCTGGGGAGCGAGCACACACGAGTGCCCACACAGCATGCAGCTTGCTATGGGGGCACTTGGCGAGGGGGAAGGGCCCAGAGCGCCGGTGGTGGGACCCAAGAAGAGGAGGATAGGGGCTGCTCTGCAAAACCATTACAGAAGGTAAGTATAATATGTCTATTTTTTATTTTATTTTTTTGTTAATAAAATGTTTTCCTTTTTACATTTGCTTTCACATTCAAGCATTATAAAGGGAAGAGAAATGCACTCCAGACAGAAAGCTACTGTTAAAGCTTTATTAATCCATCTGATGCAAAGGGCATGATCACTGAACCCAAACACGTTTCACTCAGCAATGAGCTTATTTGTAGAATAGAGAGTTACAAGGTTGGGGAGTAAATGTATATTGACACTAAACACTGTGGAGCCACAGGAGCCCACATTGCATTGTTGGGTATCGATTTACTCTGCGTAGCAGCATCTTTTACAAAAATAAATAAAAAATTTAGGTAAATTTTGTGTTTGCGTGTGTTTTTTTTTTTTTCAGTGGAAATGCAGTGTGGCAGAAAATAGTTGCAACGGTCGCCATTTTATTCCCTAGGGTCTCTGCTAAAAAAATAAATTATAATTGGATTTTAAGTAATTTTCTAGCAAAAAATACGGATTTAACTTGGAAACAAAGTGCCAGAAAAAGCCTGTTAATGTGAAAATATGTCTGTAAAAGATAAACATAACTTTTGGACTACATTGAGTTACCGTATAAGCCGACCCGAATATAAGCCAAGGCACCTAATTTTACCACAAAAAAATGGGAAAACGTATTGATTCGGGTATAAGCCTAGGGTGTCCATGCCTCACTGTGCCTCACTGTGTCCATTACTAGACTTACGTTTAACATGGGAGTCTATGGAAGGGGTGCCCGGCTTTGAAAAATTGGCGCTCTCCGGCCGTAGGTCTCCCAGACAGCAAACTTTGCACACTGGGGCTACATGTGTGCCAAGTGTCGGGTCCAGGGGACCTATGGCCGGCCAGGACCGGGTCCCAAATTTACTAGAGAAATTACCTTTTTAACATGGGAGTCTATGGAAGGGGTGCCTGAATTTTGAAAAATCGGTGCTCCCCGGCCGTAGGTCCAGCAGACAAAAAACTTGTAGAGGAAGAGTGGGACTAGATGTGTGCCAAGGTTGGGGTCCTTGGGTTGGGGTCTATGCCTGGCCGGTATCGGGTCCCCAAAGTCCGGGTGATCAGGGTATTATACTTGAGTATATGCCGAGGGGGGCATTTTCAGCACCAAAAAATTCAATGAAAAACTTGGCTTATACTCGAGTATATCCACTTCCCGCCCGGTCTATGACAAATATACGTCCGGGAAGTGGTTACAGATTTGTGACATGCCGTTTAGGAACGGCTTTTGCAAAATTGCCCAGCGCGTGTCCGCAGGTGCGCGCAGCGCGGCGATCGAGGACGGCGTGTGTCCCTCGAACACAGCGCTTCCCCGATCACGGTAAACAGCCAATTTCATTGGCTGTTTACCACGTGATCGGCTGTGTCAAAGACACAGCTGATCACATTTCAAAACAAATTCGGCGGCGCGCTCCGTGCGCGCCGCCAGAGGCTTGCAGAGCGGGGATCGTTGCAGGCGCGTGTCCCTTGGACACAGCGCTTCCCCGATCAGGGTAAACAGCCAATGAAATTGGCTGTTTACCACGTGACCGGCTGTGTCCAATCACAGCCGGTCACAAGTGTAAACAAAGCAGGCAGTTACTATCTGATCCCTGCTCTCTCCTCACACACCGATTTGTGAGGAGAGAGCAGGGATCAGTAAGTGAGATCAGTGTAGTTTGTCTGCATATTATACTGTATACAACACAGCCACCCTACCCCCCCCACCAATAAAGAGGACCTGTCACACAGCCCTATAAATCAGCCCATCTGTAACTTTCAGTGATTGGCACCATAGTTTGTAGACTCTATAACTTTCACAAAGACCAAATAATATACACTAATTTGGGTTATTTTTACAAAAGATATGTAGCAGTATTAATTTTGGCACAAATTTATGAAGAAAAATCACTTATTTGCAAAATTTCACAATATAAACTAAAAAAAAGTGTGTTTTTTTTCAAATTTTCGCTGTTTTTTTGCTTATAGCGCAAAAAATAAAAAACCCAGTGGCGATCAAATACCACCAAAAGAAAGCTCTATTTGTGAGAATAAAAGGATACAAATTTGGTTTGGATATAGTGTAGCATGACTGAATAATTGTCATTCAAAGTGTGAGAGCACTGAAAGTTGAAAATTGGTCTGGGCGGGAAGGTGCATAAGTGCCTAGTATGGAAGTGGTTAAACGGTAATATTTTGCATGTATAACTATAAAGTGATTGTCTAAGATTTTGAATATATTTTGGCTGTCTGTGGTTGCACTCTTAAATGTCTTAATGTCTCTGGGGTCTCTAAACTGTCCAGGCTGATGAGGGGAACATCACTAAATCGTATTGTGTTTATACTGTATATTAGAGCTGAAACGATTAATCGATATTATGGATAATAATCGATAATGAAAATCGTTGTCAACGATTTTCATTATCGATTAGTTGGTCCGCACCTTCCGACTGTCCACCCGCCCTTCCGCCCATTCAAAAAACCTCCTGTCCCGTGATAACAGGCACCGCCGTTTTACACAGGACATGCAGCGCCGACGTGCCTCGTATGTGTACAAGGTGCCGCCATATTACAAGGCACGTCCGTGCCGCATGTCCACACCTCTCCTCTGCTCTCCTCTGATGTCAGCTCCCCACTGATCTCAGCCCCGCCCACTGCTGCCTCGAAGGAACAGAGGCTAGAAGCAGCCGTGAGGAGAGCCGAGTTGTACTGTCTGTGAAAGGTAGGTTTTTCACAGTCTAGTTTACAGTTGCACGCTCACAGTAACAGTACACTGAGTACATGCCTTCATATAACCATTCCCCATCCTTCTAACTCCCATCATTGGTGTTCAGGGGGGCGGGTGGGTTACATAGTAGTGCCCCATCATTGGTTTTCCTGGGGGGGGATAGTGCCCCATTGGTGTTCCTGGGGGGGAGGGGAGGGAATAGTGCCACATTGGTGTTCGTGGGGGAGGGGAGGGAATAGTGCCCCATCATTGGTATTTCGGGAAGAATAATGCCCATCATTGGTGTTCCCATGAGGAATAGTGCCCCAGCATTGGTGTTCCCGTGAGGAATAGTGCCCCAGCATTGGTGTTCCCGTGAGGAATAGTGCCCCAGCATTGGTGTTCCCGTGAGGAATAGTGCCCCAGCATTGGTGTTCCCGTGAGGAATAGTGCCCCAGCATTGGTGTTCCCGTGAGGAATAGTGCCCCAGCATTTGTGTTCCCGTGAGGAATAGTGCCCCAGCATTGGTGTTCCCGTGAGGAATAGTGCCCCAGCATTGGTGTTCCCCTGAGGAATAGTGCCCCAGCATTGGTGTTCCCCTGAGGAATAGTGCCCCAGCATTGGTGTTCCCGTGAGGAATAGTGCCCCAGCATTGGTGTTCCCGTGAGGAATAGTGCCCCAGCATTGGTGTTCCCAGGAGGAATAGTGCCCCAGCATTGGTGTTCCCGTGAGGAATAGTGCCCCAGCATTGGTGTTCCCGGGAGGAATAGTGCCCCAGCATTGGTGTTCCCAGGAGGAATAGTGCCCCAGCATTGGTGTTCCCGTGAGGAATAGTGCCCCAGCATTGGTGTTCCCGTGAGGAATAGTGCCCCAGCATTGGTGTTCCCGTGAGGAATAGTGCCCCAGCATTGGTGTTCCCGGGAGGAATAGTGCCCCATCATTTGGTGTTTCAGGGAGGAATAGTGCCCCAGCATTGGTGTTCCCGGGAGGAATAGTGCCCCAGCATTGGTGTTCCCGGGAGGAATAGTGCCCCAGCATTGGTGTTCCCGGGAGGAATAGTGCCCCAGCATTGGTGTTCCCGGGAGGAATAGTGCCCCAGCATTGGTGTTCCCGGGAGGAATAGTGCCCCAGCATTGGTGTTCCCGGGAGGAATAGTGCCCCAGCATTGGGGTTCCCGGGAGGAATGGTGCCCCAGCATTGGTGTTCCGGGGAGGAATAGTGCCCCAGCATTGGTGTTCCGGGGAGGAATAGTGCCCCAGCATTGGTGTTCCGGGGAGGAATAGTGCCCCAGCATTGGTGTTCCCGGGAGGAATAGTGCCCCAGCATTGGTGTTCCCAGGAGGAATAGTACTGCTGCAAAGTTGTGTAATGTTAATGTTAAACATTTTTTAATCTGCCGTTTGAGTGTAACATGTTTTTTCATTATTACTGTTAAATAAATGAAAAAATTCCACATTACGTTTTTTTTTTAGTGATTTTATCCGATTAATCGAAAAATAATCGGCCAATTAATCGATTATGAAAATAATCGTTAGATGCAGCTCTACTGTATATTGCGTATAATTGCTCGGATGGATTAAAAATGCAAAAAAACTTTACATCTGGCACTTAACTTCTAAAAGCCTTCTTTGTTTTTTAATTGTTTTTACATTTTCCCCTCTACAATTGAGGTGGACGTGAATGTTTACATGTTAGGCATGGCTTCTCCAGCAGTCGGTGCTTACTGTAGTTGCCCTTTTAGAAAACCTCTGTAATGATCATGTGCTTTTGGTTGCGTGTTTTGCCTCTCGGCAGTGACGCAGCAGTTTGTTATCGCTCTAAATTCTGGGCATCCACTGTACAATGACGACAAAATCTTCCACAAAGGGCTCTGTGGTGTACGTTATCATTGACTAAATTCGATATGTTTTTTTTAGCGATTAGTCATTCAGAAATAAAAAATAAAAAAAAAACAGTCTAACCCGAACTGCCTGGATGTCATGATGATTCAGAAGCTTCGGTACTTGAGAGTAACTGAGCCGGAACAAAGTATAATCTGTATGCTCTTATGTTGGGTCGGTGATTTAGAAACTATTGATGCTATTGAGTAAACATGATAGCCAGGTGCTTGGCATTTTCAGGCTGTCAGCAATGGTATCCTCCCTAAATATTTAAAGGGTCACTAAAGGAAAAACATTTTTTTGCTGAAATTACTGTTTACAGGTTATAGAGACATAAAAGTTAACTGATTCCTTTTCAAAATGATTAAAAATAGATAAAAATCAATCATATAATGTGCCTGCAGGTTAGTTTCACTTTTGAACTGGCTTCATGTTTCTGTGAAGTAGAAATAGACACACAGAACAAAAACAAACAAATCCAGGGCAGTGTTTTTGTTTGTTTTTAAAATGAATCTGATTGATTCTGGGAAGTTTTAGACACACAGTAATGACGGCTTAGACCACTCTGAGAAAGCTCCCACTACTGTGGTTATAAGGAAACAGACAAGCAGGAAGTGTGGAGAACAGAGCAGGATTACAGCAACTTCAAAGCAAAAACGAACAATAAGGACATGAAACCAGGACTGCAGTAAGGTAAGGGAAGCTATTTAGCCAAAAAAAAAAAAATTCCTTTAGTGATCCTTTATGAATTCTTTCCTGCCCCTGGACACATTTTTTGCTCCCTGTAGGGGAAAAAAAGGAGCTTAAAAAAAGCAACTAAACCTGCATTATGCACATGCACATGGGCCTTCATTAATTTGTGGCCAGAATATTAACCACTTACTTACCGGGCCAATTCTGACACTTCTCTGGCCAAAACGAGAATAGCAATTTTTTTTGCTTAGACTAAAGATCACAATTCTTGCAGCATAACATTCACATTATACAAAAAAAATAACTCTACTGTTCGTTTATTAATTCATTAAAGTGTATTTTTTTTTTAAAAAAATGTGCGTTTGAACGATGCGTAAATACAGTGTGACCATTAACTATTGCTACAACCGTCATTTTATTCTCTAGGGTCTGCTTTTTTCTTGTTTTAGGGTTCAAAGTAATTTTCTAGCAAAGCATACAGATTTTAACGTAAGAAACAAGTGTCAAAAAAAGGTTTTAGTCTTTTTTTTAAAGGGTTAAAAACCTGTGTGTGTGTGTGTGTGTGTGTTTGTGTGGGGTTAAATAGCTTCTGTGGTTTCCAATGGTTATGTAATAAGACGATGCGGGTTTACAGGGAATCAAGAAAAAAATTGTTTTAAATACAGGAGAAGATTTGGAACACAAACGCATATGGATCCATAGCTCTGCTCAAAACTGGCCTCACTGGCCATTGCAGTCCATCGCCACTAAAAATATGAAAGAATTTCAGCCAGACTCCACTTTTTTTTTTAGAATAAATAAACTGACTGCATACAGCAATATCTCCACCCAAAGCCAACCTTGCTTGATGCGTTTAACCATTCCTGGCTTGCTCTCCAGGGATGTATTTAGGTTTTGTGCTGCCCTAGACCTGACTAAACTCGTGCACACCCTAATTTAAATATGACCCACCCCTTCCTGTCAAGGCCACACCCCTTGCAGTTTAAGACCCACTCTTTTCAAGTGGGGACACTAGTTCTGATGGCCTGGGGGTGGGGGCAATGGATTCCCTTAATTTGCATAGATTTCCTCTCACTTCCTGTTTGGCTATGGGACAGGAAGTGAAGGGAAATCTCTGCAATGGGACAGGGAGGGTAAAAAATTTGAAGCAAAGCCCCCCCCCCCCGGCGGGGACACTGTCCATGCTGCCCCCCTGCAAAGTGCTGCCCTAGGCCTGGGCCTTGTTGCCCTAGGCCAGGATACAGCATTGTTGCTCTCAAGGAGGGTTCCCCTATCTTTGTTGGCAGGCCAGGAGTGGTGAAACGCGTCAAAGGTTGGTTTCCAGGTGGAGACACTCCTGTATGTTGGCAATTGATTATTAAATACTATAAGAGAAGCTAAGTGTTTTTTTTTGTTTTTATGTGTGCTGAGGGAAGGCCTGTGATTTTTGCACATGTGAGTGTAAACCCATCCCTTGCCAACAGGACTAGAAGGCCCCATGCACACGAGACGCTGGTAAACTCGAGTTCAGAGGCATTTGGACAGTTTTTTTTAACTGCCCCTGAACACATTCAATGTTATCCTATGTGTTAATGCACACAATCTCGTTTATTGCCGGTTTTAGGCAGTTGCGTTTTTATCCTCGTTTTTCCAGAAGCAAACAAATGGGTTCAGACGCAAACGTTTTCGCGTTTTCAGATGCAAAACGACGGTACCACGTTTTGCCGCGTTTAGCGGCGTTTTGCATCTGAAACGCGAAAACGTTTGCGTCTGAAACCATTTGTTTGCTTCTGGAAAAACGAGGATAAAACGCAACTGCCTAAAAACAGCAATAAGCGAGATTTTGTTTATAGGCGTATTTAAAGGTGACCTATTTTTTTACATTAGAAATCTAAAAAATTATGGCAAATTATGAAAAAACATTAAAAAAACATAAACAACTGTAATTGCTTGCATTGCATTGTGGACAGTCCACAACTTTTGGCAGGTGACATGGCCAGGTGATGTGGCAAGTGGACAATCCACAACTTGTGGCAGGTGACATGGCCAGGTGATGTGGCAGGTGACATGGCCAGGTGATGTGGCAAGTGGACAATTCACAACTTGTCAGGTGATGTGGCCATGTGACATGGCCTGGTGACGTGGCAAGTGGACAATCCACAAATTGTGGCAGGTGACGTGGCCAGGTGATGTGGCCAGTGGACAATTCGCAACTTGTGTCAGGTGATGTGGCCTGGTGACGTGGCAAGTGGACAATCCACAACTTGTGGCAGGTGACGTGGCCAGGTGACGTGGCAGATGACGTGGCAAGTGGACAATTCACAACTTGTGGCAGGTGACATGGCAAGTGACACGCTAAATACAAGTATACTGCTGCTCTTTCAGCTGCTACTCACTTTGGTCTCACAAAATGGCTGAAATGGTTAAATAATATATATTTTTTGAGCTTAGGGAGGGTCTTATGATGTTTCTTAACTAAACGCAAACACGGTAAAACGCTGCGACATTCGCGGCAAAACCGGGTGTTTTTAAACGCCGTTTTTTGCCTTTGAAAACGTGTGTTTTTAGATGTGTTTTGCATTTGCGTCTCGTGTGCATGGGGCCTTAAGATGTATTAACAGTTTGGGTCCACTTTACAGGCTTTTTTTACTAGATTCTCTTCGGTCATAAAAGCACAAAATACAGCGCGTTATGAAAGCGTTAAATCTGTTCTGTCATGTGCGCTCATGGCAGCATCGACCGTATGACCCCTAGACCACATACCAGTTCTAGGAGAAGGCATACCACGCTTGTTAAACATGTGGGCACAACCGCAATCTAAACCTCATTCTACTCCAAAACTACTACTAATAAAAAAAAAAGTGTCTGTTTTAACAAAATTAAATATGTGATAGAATGTGATTTATTTAGCAGTTGGTTGTAAAAATACCTGGATATGGGGGCTTTGGAAAGTGGACACTCAGAATGTGAGTCTCTCTTACCAGTTGTTTCCGGTCACCCACTGCAGGGGCCACCCACCTGTACATTTCACACATTCATTTACAGCCCACGGCACACTTTGTGTTTTTTATTGGATGTTTTCTTTTTCGCTCAGTAGTGACTGTGCTGTTTACTATACATCCAGAACTAAGGCAGAGGTCGCCCTGTGTGTGCCAGTTGTGCGACTGTCCCAAAAAGAGGTCATTACTTCTCATTCTTATTTTGCAGTTAGGGCTCATTCACATGATCTCTGCTGCTCTGCATTAATCACCGCAAGCTCAGCGCAAGGGCACAATCCATTTTCCACGTGCCCTTTTTACACCACAATTCTGCATTGAGTTCTTTGCCATGAGGTGCCAGGTTGAACTTGAGAGAGTGAAAGCGATCACGCCAAATTTAACACACCTGCTCCCCATTCACATCTGAAACCTTGTAACACTAACAAATCGCATGCCACCAGGGAGGGAAAAAATAATAATAAAAAAAAAAAAAAATAATAATTCCATAAATCGGCCCAATTGGGATGTTTTCACTTAGGGTTGTACTCATTTTTGTTGCCAGCAGTTTAGATCGATCTAGCGTGTGTATGTATGTGTGTGTATATATGTATATATTTTAAAACATTTATTAATTATTTGGTTGGGGTCATAAAACTTTGATCATGAAAGGATAATATAACTATAAAAATGGCTTTACTATTAACATTGGCTTCCCTTGAATGCTTGCTGTCAGCCTGGCAGTCCCAGGTTGAACTTCCATGGAATAAAGCCGTACGATGCGGTTTGAGAATCATATCTGTGATCCCGATGGACTGATTTAATCTGGAACTGCTGTTCTATCGGCACCACTTCCTTTTGGTAATTTAGTTATAGCAGCCAATGTTCTCTTCTCTCCAGTCCCTGCAGGAAGCAAGCCTTGGCATGGCTCTGTGGGTGATGGTGAAACATTGTCAGGAGGGAATTTTATTCCTTGCAGCATCTACAGTATTCAAAGAGGAGGAAACCCAACATAATAAAGAGTTGAAAGGATAAAATGTAAGAATCTCATTAAAGAAAAAATTAAGTAGGGAAGTTCAGACACAGTTCACTTTTCCTCTTGGAAATGCAATTTTCCTGGCTGTCATATTGATCCAGCATCATTGGTACTTTCTATGTTATGGACTCTACTTCCCTACTCCCGCCGCCATCCGGTGCTTCTCCGGGCTCTCCCGTGCCATTGGGGGCCCGGAGAACGAATTGGCCGGCGCTGGCTGGGAAGCATAGAGATGACTGGTGACCAGATGGTCACCAGTCATCTCAATGACCGTCGGAGCACCGGGCGCGATGTTATGACATCACACCCGGGTACCCGGAAGTAAACAAAGCCACAATCGCGGCTGTCAGCATGAGATCGGTGAAAGCCTGGAGGAAAGATGTGGGGTCTTATTGACCCCACATCTCTCCATAAAGAGGACCTGTCACAGTGATTCCTATTACAAGGAATGTTTACATTCCTTGTAATAGGAATAAAAGTGATAAAAAAAAAAAAATGTATAAAAAAAAGTGTATAACATTTTTTTTTTTAATAAAATGAAGAAAAATATGTTTTTTAAAACGCCCCTGTCCCCGGTAGCTCGCGCTCAGAAGCTAACACGAATGTAAGTCCCACCCACATATGTAAACGCCGTTCAAACCCCACATGTGAGCTATCGTCGTGTACGTTAGAGCGCGTGCAACAATTCTAGCACTAAACCTCCCCTGTAACTTAAAGCGGAAGTAAACCCATCGATTTAACAGTTTCAAAAAGCAGTTAAATTTCCGGCATGCCGGGATTGCCAACTGTCACATTGGTTGTGCTCTCAACCAAACTGTCAAACCATCCAATGGCTGGTGTCATAACTGATCACATGAGTGTGCGTAATTTTAAAGCGTGACATGTTGGATATCTATTTACTCGGTGTAACATCATCATTCACATTATAAAAAAAATTGGGCTAACTTTACTGTTTTGTTTTTTTAATTTATGTTTTTTTTCCAATTTCTTTTCCACATTTTGGTGCGTTGGAATTTTAGGCCTTGCCACAAAGCTTCTTTTTCTGATATTAGGTTAGCTTTTCTTTCTATAGATTTTTTATTTAATTTTTTTGCTATTTTTTTTTTTTACTGTAAATGGTAAGTGTATATTGTATGGAAACCATGACTTTTTTGGAGTAGGCCAATTTAGTCAGGTAAGAGCAAATGCAATCTGATGCTCTAGAAATGACTTTTTTCATATGCAAATATATAGGGCCAGATTCTCAGCGGAGATACAAGGGTGTATCTCCAGATACCCAGGGCCAGAAACAGAGATACAAGGGTGTATCTATGCGACTGATTCTTATGCCGCGTACACACGGTCGTTTTTTGCGATAAAAAAAAAACGTCATTTAAATTGATCGTGTGTGGCCAAAAAGTCGTTTTTTGTCTTAAAAAAAACGACCAAAAAAAAATTCCAACATGCTTGAATTTTTTTGTGTCATTTTTCAAAACGTAGTTTTTTGTTTCACAAAGTCACCGTGTGTAGCAAAAACGTCGTTTAAAACGACGTTTTTCAACCCGCGCATGCCCAGAAGCTAGTTATGAAGCGAGCTTCAATGGAAAAGAGTGGTGAACGTAACCTCGCTTTTTGTGAAAAAAACGATGGTGTGTATGCAACCATCGTCTTTGAAAAGTGACGTTTCAAAAATGTTGTTTTTTTACTTCACAGAAAACGTTGTTTTTTTTCATCACAAAAAATGATCGTGTGTACGCGGCATAAGAATCAGTTACGCATAGATTTTGCTTAGATCCGACATGCGTAAGTCATTTACACCGTCTGATCTAAGTTGTAATGTTACGCTGGCCGCTAGGTGGCGTTCCCGCCGATTTCTGCGTCGAATATGCAAATGAGCGTGATACGCCGATTCCCGAACGTATTTGCGCGCCTTAGTCATTTGCATAAGCGTAAGGTTACCCCTGCTATATGAGGGGTAACCTTGCATAAGTCCGGCATAAGCCGTGTTAAGTATGGACATCGGGGCAGCGTTGTGTTTTTCCGTTGTTTACGTAACTCGACGCGAATAGGGCTGTATGTTAATTACGTTGCCGTCAGAATCATTGTATTTGCGGCGTACTATAGAGCATGTGCAGTGGGCTACGTTTACGGCCGGCGCATGCGCAGTCCGTTCGGCGCGGGGGCGCGCTTAATTCAAATACAGCACGCCCCCCTCCTTCCTACTTTGAATTACGTGGCCTTACACCGGCCCATTTACGCTACGCCGCCGCAAATTATGGAGCAAGTGCTTTGAGAATACAGCACTTGCCCGTAAAAAGTGCGGAGGCGTATCGTAAATGGGTTACGCTACAATATGCCGGAAAACCGCAAAAGTACAAGAATCTGGCCCCTAGTATCTATTCTTTTAAATCTCCATTATTTGTTTGAATTTCTGAAAGAATGCCAAAACGACCAGATGCTGAAGAAACACAATTTCTTTCTTTGCTTTTCAGAAAGTCTTTTTATAATCTTGACACGTGCATAATTTACGTGGACTATTGTCTACTAGCATCCCCCCCCCAGTCATCCTGATTTCCATGGGACTGTCTTGGGATATGAACCAAATCCCATGGTGACACCAGGTGCTGGAATACTCGCCCCAACTCCTGGATACAGTATTGGACCTCTGACATCACATGACACAGAGTAGCAAGGAGGGTTCTGAGGTCTGGAGTCGACTGATCCATGGGGCACTTTCCGTCCTTAGAAGCTGAAGTACAGCTTCTATGAGTGGAGGAGGGGGGTGGCAAGGGTGTGCATAGTTGAGCAATCTTGATGAGAGCCTATGACCACTTCTCAGATCTTTTACCCCCTACTGGAATCTTATGGTGGCAGAGCTGGGTTATCAGAGGAGGATTAGTAACTTGGTTGTATTCACCTCTGCTTAGGAATATTATGGCAGCTGGGGGGATGGACGGAGGAGGATTTCACTTTATAAAAGAAGCTTTATCCCTTGTGCTGATTTTTGAGTTTCTTATTTTGGCTACACTTGGGTTTCAAACTTGGTTTAATTTAATATTAATACTCTTAAATTGGAACTTTAATAGCAATGAAAATTGCTCTATCGTTTTTCTCTATCTCTATCGTTTTTTCTCTATCGTTTTTCTCTATCTCTATCGTTTTTCTCTATCTCTATCGTTTTTTCTCTATCGTTTTTTCTCTATCGTTTTTTCTCTATCGTTTTTTCTCTATCGTTTTTTCTCTATCGTTTTTTCTCTATCGTTTTTTCTCTATCGTTTTTTCTCTATCGTTTTTTCTCTATCGTTTTTTCTCTATCGTTCAATCTATGTAAATATAATTTATATATATATTATGTTTTTAGGTGGTTGTTGTTGTTGTTGTTGTTGTTGTTGTTGTTAAACTTTGGCTTTCACAACATTTCTTTTTTTGCTCCTGTCTTCTAGCAATTTTATGTTACCTGTTCCCTAGTTTATCCAAGACCTAAAAATTGGATTTACGCATACTTGCTACCTATTTTTTATTTTAGCAGTCCTATGAAGATTCCGAAACAAAAAGGAATAATAAATTGACACACATGGGACCACAGTGTCCATTACAGGATGCCCCTTGATGTAAACAAAGCCTTTTGCAGCACAGTGGTAGCTATTGTACTCAGTAGGGGAAATCCAAAAAGCTTGAATATCAAATCATTTCTTGCAAACCTTTTGCAGATAGAGAATTGACTTTTATATAGTAATTTCAATGTAATCTCTTCAATTCAGGTCATGTACTCTGCAACAGTACCTGTATTAGTGATCTGTATTACTTCTGACTGTTCTGTAACTATAAGAATATTTTTTCTGAAAGCCCAGTTCTGGGAAACTTAAAGCGGAGTTCCACCCAAAAGCGGAAGCTCTGCTTATAAGCCTCCCCCTCCTCCTCCGGCGCCACATTTGGCACCCTTCTGCAGGAAGAGGGTGTCTTTGACAGGTACCCGTCCCCAAACATGAGAGATCTCCTTATGGCAAGGTCACTCTGAAGTTCGTCCCCTATCCTTCCCCCACCCCCGGGCCCTTTCAGGAAGCGCAGCAGAGTTCATTCACTGTGAATGGCGACGACAGCAGCACCCGAGAGCCAGTGGAAACATCAGCTGGGGTGCGACATCGCTGGATTCCAGGAGAGGTAAGTGTCCTAATGTTAAAAGTCAGTAGCCACAGTATGCTAAAAAAAAAAAAAATATTGCAACACCCACTATTTTATTCTCTAGTGCTCAATAGATGGATGGATAGATGGAGCCCTAGAGAATAAAATGGTGTGTGTTTAAATTTTTTATGTTGCAAGGTATTTGCACAGTGTTTTTTCAAACTAAATTTTTTTGTGGGCAAAATACACTTTAATTTATTTTTTTGCACACAAACCCCTAATATAATACCAATTTTTTTGTTAAAATATAAAAGATGTTGCGCTGATTAAAAAGTCACACTTTAAAATTGCATACGCCCGTGGAATAGCGCCAAACTATTTAAAAGCCTTTACTGTTTACCAGTTTAGAGATGCACAGGAGCTTGTTACGAGCATTATAACAAGTCTGGTGCTAAAATTATTGCCGTCACTCTAAGGCGGCGTACACACGAGGGGATATGTCCGCTGAAAACGGTCCGATGGACCGTTTCAGCAGACATCTCCGCTCGTGTGTATGGGCTAGCGGACAGATTTCTCCACCCGACAGATTTCAAAGCAAGCTTTGAAATCTATCCGGTGGGAATCTGTCCGCCCGACATGTCTGCTGGTTAGTACACTTACCAGCAGACATGTCGGCCCCCACCGCCGCCGCGCCGCTGCCGAATGGAGTCGGCGCATGCGCGGAAGTGTTTTACTTCCTGGTGCGGTGACGTGGCGGTGACGCGGCGGCGTCAACGTCACCGCCACGTCACCGCCACGTCACCGCGCCGTCCGGCGGCGGGGAATTTGATCCGATGGTGTGTACATGCCATCGGATCAAACTCCCGATCGGACATATCCGATGGAAATGGTCCGCGGACCGTTTTCATCGGATATGTCCGATCGTGTGTACGCCGCCTAAGGTTCGCGGTGATGCCTCACATGTGTAGTGCGATCACCGTTTACATATGCGTGTGGGTCGTACACATGCATTCACATTTACGTGTAAGCACAGGGGGAGGGGGTGCTTTTAAATTTTTCATACATTTTATTTTTTTTATTTAGCTTTTCACTATTCATGATTTACTTTTTTTTTATCTGCTTTATTGCTGACATCCCTACAACATCCTACAATAAGTGAAAGCATGGGCCGTGACAGTTCCTCCTTTATGGAGAGATCAAGGGTCTATTAGAACCCAAATCTCTCCTCTGGGCTCCAATGCAGCTGGTTCCATGGACGGTAATGGCTAAGTTAACAGAGCCAAAACCGGAAGTGAAAAAATCCTCGTCACTTCCGGGGGGCACAGAATGGGAGGAACAACTTCAGTTGCTTTGTCTGTGAAGTTCCGCCATCGCGATTGGATGGCAGAGCCTAGAAAGGGCAGCAGGGTGGGGGGGACCCCTTCCACCACCCACAAGTGATTGAGTGGCTATTCAGTCTCTCAAATCACTTCTGCCTGAAAAGAATTGCTTTCTGAAAATGTTCATTCTAGGATGATCCCTGCAGGTGCACAAAAGGTTTGATATATATTTTTTTTTTTTTTAAATAATAAAAAAAATTGTATACATTGAGTATAAACAGTGGTTATACGTTTAAAGTACAAAGAACTTGGTACCAGAACAAGTATAATTAGACTGACTATACATAAACACATAAAGACGAAGGTGGTCTCGCCCCAGCGGGAGAGATCTCCAGGTCTGTGACAAAGAAGTGTACAACAAAAAAACTCGGAGGCGTGGCCTGGTAGAGGTCCAGGCTGAGGTTGTCGTACACCACCTTCTGGGTAAAAAAGACCGCCCAAGTTTTTGGTAAGGGAGCATTGGTCGACTTAGGCCTCGGACCATAAAGCCAGGGGGGTGGGCATAGGGCAGTATTGGAAGAGCCGGTTCCACCTATAAGCCTATCAATTTTAGCTTGGCTGCACCTGTTTTAGCTTTTACCTGGTGATCTGGCCAGTAACACACCTCCCTGTATTGGAGTCCCTCCACTCTGGGTGATGGAGCTGAGGTTGTCGTACACCACCTTCTGGGTAAAAAAGACCGCCCAAGTTTTTGGTAAGGGAGCATTGGTCGATTGGCCTCGGACCATAAAGCCAGGGGGGTGGGCATAGGGCAGTATTGGGAGAGCCGGTTCCACCTATAAGCCTATCAATTTTAGCTTGGCTGCACCTGTTTTAGCTTTTCCCTCCGGCTTTTACCTGGTGATCTGGCCAGTAACACACCTCCCTGTATTGGAGTCCCTCCACTCTGGGTGATGGAGCACATTTGGTACTTGAGTTTCTTTTGCCACCTTTGGTCGTGCGACAGGCAGGCTGTCCAAATTGGCCCAGTTTATATGTGTCCCAAGCATGTCGAGATCCTATGGGGTAAATGACCCCACCAACCAGGAAGACACTGGCTGCAAAAAGCGCCTAGAGGAGATTCAGTTTGCGTGTGTAGCGCTATACAATTCATTCATTCATTCATTCGTTCTCAGGTGTAAATTCAGCCTTGGGGCCCCTTTCAGACAGGCCGCCCTACGTCAGGCAGATCGCCTGCTGGGGGGGGGGGGGGGGTAATCTCTCTGCTGAGCAGGCGAATAACAGGTCTACATCTGCTCCACTATGCAGAGCAGACATGGACACAGCCTACTGTTCTCTATGGGCAGTTGGATGTAAAGAGTGACTGCTTGTCTGTTTCCATCTGACTGTCATCTGATCTGATGGGTCCCTCATCCATCCGTTTATTACTGGTCCAAACGGACAGACAGACCCTATCGGTCCGCTGGGGTGAAAGGGGACTTAATCAAGTGTTGCTTGCCTTTTTTGAGCCTCTTGGCTATCTATGCCTTCACCCAACAATACCTGCTTATTGGATTTATTGAGCCATCTACATAATGTATACAAAAATATTTTGGAGTGTATGGTTGTATGCATATGAGTAAAGTATTTTATTTTTATTTTTTCCTCAATCGGCCATCTTTAACTCTGTTGTGCTGAGTACGCAAACTTAAATATTTTGATTTTATGGCATCAAGCTGTCAAAGCGGCCATCTAAACGACAGGTTCCCTTTTAGGTTTCTTGGCCACGCTGCAATAACGCTAACGAGATTTCCAGCAAAATTGGCCAAAAAAATCTTCATATCCTTTCTCAAGATCTCAGCATCTCGGTGAATAGCCGGCTGGATATAGAAGCTCGTAATATGAACATAGCACATCTAAAACATCTGCTTTTCCCCCTGCAACAAACGTCGGTGTCATCACAATCGTCATTTTTTACGGTTATGGCTGCGTCTTCAAATAGCAAGTTGATGGTGGCCCAGCTCCGCCGCTATTTAAAAGCAAGCGTTCTCAGTATGGGTTATTATTGCTCGGCAAATGTCACATACATCTCAAGCAAGGCTCAGCATATGCAAGACAAACTGCTCTCGAGTTTTGCAATTGGCGTTCGGGACTTTTTTTTTTTTTATGCGATTTATTTGTTGATAGTTCCTTAATGATGTTGCTTTCACAGGCACAGTTTTGCTAAATGTTGTGTAGAAAGTAAATTGTAGCAGAGCAGATGTTGCTATTTGGATGGATGGGAGTACAATAGAGGGACAGCGACAGGCATCTCTGTCAGCTGTCTTGTGTCTCTGCAGGCCTGCTGTGTGGTTACTTTGGTGTGTAAAAACAGCTTGTTTTGCAACTGGGAGATTTGGCATCGCTCTTGGCACCGTGCCACCGGTTTAACACTGATGCTTTTATCAAGCCTTGGGAAGAAAAGACTTTTGGGGGCTCGAAAAAGGGATGAGAACCCCCCCACCCCTCCTCTGCACCACCACCACCACCCCCCTACCCCAACTGAAAGGCTTGCCTTTTATGTAACGGGGATGGAAGCAACACCCGTTGTGCTTTATTTTGTCCTCGAATGATCTCCTAAAACCAAAATATGAAAACTTTCAAGACAAACTGATTTTGGTTTTAGTAAATGGTTAAAGTTCGGTTTTAGGTCTCCTGTTTTTTTTTTTTGCCTATATGGCACTTTTAAAAAGTGTAAATGTTATTGTACGTCGGTTGACCAACCTGGAAAAATATTTAATATGTTTGTTTTTTTTTTTGTTTTTTGTTTTGTTTTTTAACCACTGCCTGTTTTTCAGACTCTCTCTTTTTTGCTAGAAAATTACAATATATAATGTATGGGGGTTCTAAGTAATTTTCTAACACCCTAGAGAATAAAATGGCGGCCATTGCAATACTTTTTGTCACACCATATTTCACATTTGTGAATAAAAAAATAAGACAACAATAAAGTTTTTTTTCTATATTGTGAAAGATACTGTTACACTGAGTAAATTGATACCCAACATGTCACGCTTCAAAATTGAGCCCGCTTTTTGAATGGCGTCAAACTTTTACCCTTAAAAATCTCCATAGGCAACGCTTAAAAAATTCTATAGGTTGCATCTTTTGAGTTAGAGTAGGTCTAAGGCTAGAATTATTGCTCTCGCTCGAACGATTCCTCACTTGTGTGGTTTGAACACCGTTTTCATATGCGCGCGCTAGTGAAAATGAGAGAGTATAGTCTGTTATTCGATTTAGGAAAATAAGTTTAAAATGTACCAGGATCCCGAAATATTTGGAAAAGGGGGAGACCAACTAGGTAGAGACAGCAAAGCTGCTTGACACTAAGTGTCAAGCATATGCGTGCGCTACTCAAGTATGCGTTCGCTTCTGCGTGCGAGCTCGATGGGATGGGGAGCTTTGTAAACCACATCCCTTGTAATAGAAAAAAGCATGACAGGTCCTCTTAAATATGAGATCTGGGGCCGAAAAGACCTCAGATCTCATATTTAGACTAAAGCGCAATAAAAAAAAAAAAATTGTCAAAATGATGACAAATTTGCCTTTAAGAAGAATGGGCGGAAGTGACGTTTTGACATAGCTTCCACCCTGCTATTGTATGGAGACGGGTGGGGACCATCTTTCCCTCACTCCTCTTCATACCCAGCACGGAACAGAGGCTCCTTTCCCGCCGTGATAATGATGATTTAATAAAAAGAAAAAATCGAACTGGAATATTTTATAACCTAGTACACATGTAAAGGTTTTAGGGTTTCTCCTTTTTTTTTTTTTTTTTTAAAGTTTATCTTAAATATATAATATATGTGTTAAAGTTCTCTTTTTAGGCTCCTATTTTTTTTTTTTTTTTTTTTTTTTTTCACTTTTTTTTTTTTGTATTAAAGATTATAGAAAAGTACAAACACGTGTATATGATTTCATAAGGTACAACACAAGCGCATAGTGTTGTACACATGTGAGCAAGATGAAGCTGAGACTCGATATATAACCAATCAGAAGAATTAAAGTAAAACTCCAACATGTATCTCCTTCAGCATCAATGTAAAAGGAATAAACTTGACTCTATTACATAGTGTGCTGGGGTATGGCTCTAGTAACCCGGAAGCGATGTCATGACATCACTTCCTGGAATACTGGCATCTTAAAGGCGCCAGTTTTAACAAATAAAATATTCAAAAGCGTCAATGTTTTTGAATACTTTGAAGTGCAGAGGAGGGGTTTGGGGTCTTATAGACCACAGATCTCTCTGTAAAGAGTACCTATCACATGCCTATTACTGTCACAAGGGATGTTCACATTCCTTGTGACAGCAATAACAGTGATAAAAGATAAAAGTAAAATGATAGTGTCCTAAAAAAATAAAAATAATTATTGGCTATTGGCAGGAGTGGTGGCCGAAATACCAATTTTATATAATTTCTTCTGTGCCGATATATCGGTCGATCCCGCCAGCTTCTGCAACTTTTTGAACCCTTTTATTATTTTATTATTATTTATTATTATTATTATTATTATTACTTTTTAAGCTTTTTTTTTCTCCTAACTGGAGTATTTTTAAAACCCTCAAAGTGTGTTTGTTTTTGTTTTTTTGTTTTTTTATCCCAATTCTTCTACTTCTTCTTTTTTTTTTTTTTTTTGTTTGTTGTAATGTATTATTCCTATTATGGAATTTCAGGGCATTTATTAGTTCTTGGCAATCACAGCACACCTATCTTGGTTATATAAAATGACAATAGTATCTATGCTATACATCATGCTGAGAGAAACAGATTTTCTGTCTATACGTTGTAATTAAATATTTAACATGTATGAAATATTGATGTTAAACTGTGTAGATTATATTTTTCTATGCACATTATTTTATACCATGTCTATTGCAGTATGTTATGCATAGTAAGCTTTTTTTTTTTAACTTTTTTTTTTATGTCAACACATCGAGCTGCTGTGCATTGTTTAACCCCTGTGAACTTGTCACAAAGCGCCAGGGGTATACCAGGGTGAGCGGTCCCTGGATTTCCCATGCATACATTACCATTCTTTCAGTACCACCCAACCTCATTTATTGTCCGGGGAGCAGCAGCAGACAGACTCATTTGAATAAGGCAATGTTATGTGGCCTGCACATGGACAGTCCAGCTGTTGTATCGCAGGATATTGGCAGTGCATCCTGTGCAAGGCTGATGTAGACTTAAGACGTAAAAGCTTTCTTTTAATCTTATCAATGCATTTTTAAATATATGTTTGATAGAGATCATTTTGCTGTACAATAAAGTTATCAATATTTGCTAATAATTGACAAAAATACTTGTATTTATATTTTATTAATAATACTATATGTGTAAACTGGTGCTGTACGCTAATCTAGCTTTATTGCTCATTCCTACAATGCAAGTCTGAGTCAGCTAAAACACTAAAAAATATACACTCCTTATGTTCTAGTCCCAACAGTTGCTGAGGATGCAGCCAGGGAGGATGCAGCCAGGGTGATTGTAGACCTTTTGCTTACTCTAGTGGCTAATCTGCAATTTTTAAGTTTTGAAGAATAATTCCAGGCATTGATTGTTGTCTTTAGTTGCATTTCTCCAGCGTTGACCACTGTAACTAACTTATGTACTGCCATACTTGGCCGATGCACCTGGAAGCTGGAAATCGCTGACGTAGGCACTGCTACTCCAGTGATCTCCACTTGCTTCTGAGCAAAGGCGGCTCTAGGCTTTGTGAGGCCTTAGGCAAACCTTGACATGGGGCCCCACTCGCAATCATAAGAAAAAAAATTCAAGGACAAGAGCCTCTTCCCCCCACAACCCTGGCCGGTGGTTTTGGGGGTCTGCGGGCAGGGGGCTTATCATAATCTGGAAGCCCCCTTTAACAAGGTGACCCAAAGATCCTTTTCTTTAATAACTTTGGGACGGGTGCCACCCAGTGTTGTCACCTGTATACACAAAAAATCACTGGCGCTAAATGTGACTTTGAAAAAGCGCTCTCCAGACCTCATTGCGCTGTGTCCCCGGCTGCAGGATTTGTCGGACGGTTCCGTCTTCTCTGCCCTGCAGTGACACGCCGGTAATGTGGATTGCCTGAGGTCCGGCACCTACCATAGATTGGATGACCATTTTTCACAACACCACAAGCTTGCCACCTGTCCCAAAGGTACTGTTGACATTTTCCCCCATACGATGGCATGTGTACTAAACCCAGGATGTTTAAACCCATGAATTAAGAAGTGACTGTCGGTGTAACTTACTACATTTGCACACTGTGTGTATGGCAATCTAAGCCCTACAGTCTTGCAGTTAACTGCACACCGAACTATCTGGAAAGTATTTCCTTATAACTGTAGAATTTTTATTAAATGGATTTTTTATCAATCCTTTCCTTTTTGACATATTTTTTATTGGACTTTTAGATATCCATGAGCGCTGATTTGTTTTGAAGTTTTTTCAGTGTTGTCACCTGGTGAACCCGCCCCCTTGTGACATCATTGACTGAGGGCATGCTGGGCCATTGACGTCACAAGGGGTGGTGTCACTGATATTCACTGGTTGTTAGGGATGCTGGGCTCTTAACGCTGCCTGAGCACAGCAGCATTAAGGTCCCTCAAAACTGGAGTAATGCATTGGGCAAGTTAGGCAGCCGCGAGGCCCTCGTGGGTGCGAGGCCTTAGGCGAGCGCCTAATTAAAGAGCCGCCTCTGCTTCTGTGTCCTGCCCCGAGAGGCTGCACTCCTACATTGTGAATACAGGTCAGCTGCTTGGCATGGGTGCTGTTCACAGAATGCTTTGTATCCTCTGAATGAATGTAAAGCGTTCTTTGCTTGGACGTGATGGAGAGGGGTAACCTCACTGCCCAACCTCTCTAACAGATCCAATCGGAGCGATTTGAATTTATTCAGAAAATACAAAGTGTCCCGTCAACGATACCCATGCTGAGCAGTTGACCTCCTGTGTTCAGTAAGCAGTCATTTCCATTTTCCAGGGGCAATTATCTAGGTTTGATAAATGCATAATTACATTGGTCCACAGTAACTATGAATACTGATGCCTGGAATTGTTCTTTAAAGCTCACCTCCAGCTCTGTGTTGGCACTAACCCAAATCCAACCCACATTATTTATTTTTTCCAGAATTTTTCAGGCCGTTCACAAGATGCATGGAGTTTTCTTTACCTCTTCTTCAAAAAGAGTAGTCCTCCCTGATGGAGAGAGTGAAGCGAACAAATCGGTACACTGTGAATGAAGCGTACCCTGGTGACACCCCTTAGGGGGCAAGCCCATGGCACCCTGCACTCACAGTATGTCCATAGTCTTCCATATTGGAACATGCTGGACATCATTGCGTAAAGACTAGGGATCGGGTGAGATCTGATGAAAATGGACATGTTGTTGTCAGATCTTTCCATAGACAAGCAGCGGCGCTCAACAAGCCCCTCCCCGCTCAGTGAGTACAGAGGGACCTGTCATGCCCCTGCTCAGCGGAGATCAACAGAGTGAGCTTCCGCTGAGCTGGCGGGTGCCACTGATGCATCTGTCCCTGTGTGGAACGGGCCTTAAAGTGATCCTAAATACACACCATTTCATTTTATATCATCTGTTCTATTTTATGTATGGGGATGATGGCCCTGTAATTTATTTTAATAAAAAATAAATAAAGTAACTTTTTCCTAGTTGATATACAGCTGTCACGTGACCTCAGCCCTTTCCCAGCCTGTCTGCAGGGAAATATAAGCAGGAGGAGCTTCTAGTGCTGTTTGGTGACATGGAATACCAAGTAAGCAATAAATAATATCAATGCATTGTTTTAAATTGTCATACAAATATATATTTGAAATCAAATCTTTAATATTTTGTGGAAATAACATGGTGTTGGGTGGCTTTCTGCCAGTCACAGGCTGTGTCACGCCCCTCCAGCCTGTGTCTTAGAATAAGAGGGAGATGAAACCTCCATTGATTTACATGTAATATCCCACCCCCATTGTGCTTAGCTGGTTAGTGAGCATGAAGGAAGAGGGAGGGAGTGGGCTGTAATTTTACCACTGTGTATACGCCCACATGTGTGACTCTATAGTCACATGGGCTGCTCAGATGTGATGGGGAGGAAACGCTCAGCATAGAAACTCACGGAAAACTGAGCATGTGCCGAGTTGGCACCACAGCTGCAAAATTCCCAGCTGAATTGGGGACATGAACAGAAGGTGGCGATAGAGAGCAGCAGGATCAACCAGGTTTTTTTGCAGAATCCAGAAAACTAGGAGAATGAACAGCATGTAATACAACATTTATTGAGAGTTTTATGATGTGGGTTTAGTGACACTTTAAGCAAAATGTTATTTGATTGTAACTATCTGCCCACTTATTTATTGCTGTATGTTTCCTCCTTTTTTTTTTTTTTTCTTTTACCTGGCAGTTTTATTGTGATGCATACCGTATTTGTTCTGTGTATGGAAAAGCAAATCGTGTGCACCGGTGGCAAAGTGCCTTCCTTTGTGCTGCACAGCTTTGGAAAGTGCAGAGTTTTTGTTGTAGCCACTGAAGCAGGCCAGTGAAGCCAGAACAGGTGTTGAGCTGTTGTTTGCTTTGTGTTGGTGCTCGTGCTATTATTCTGCAGGCACGGTGACCTTGAAATAGTCTGCCTTGGCTTTTATTTGACCTCCTTATATACATGAGGCCCAGCTGTTGAGATGGAGGAACACAAGCGGGGCTCCCCCATTCATATGAAATAAAGCCTTATGAAGAAAAAAAAAGCTCTGAATGGCGAGCTAGATCTGAAATTGATGTTTAAGGTTTAGAATGATTGCTGACAAGCCAAATCACGTCTTGCACCTCTCGAAGACTCTAGTGTCTAGATGGCCCTTGAATTCACCTTTCCAAACCACTGCCGCAGTAGCGTAGGTGCAAATGCATATTTTTGTGTTTGATGTTTTATAAAGCTAACACTGCACATCACCCTGAACACACCATCCCTGAACACCCATGAAACATGGTGGTGGCAGCATCATGTTGTAGGAATGCTTTTCTTCAGCAGAGACGGGGAAGCTGGTCAGAGTTGATGGGAAGATGGATGGAGCCAAATACAGGACAATCTTAGAAGAAAACCTGTAAGGCCACGTACACACGATCAGTCAAAACCGATGAAAACGGACTGAAGTTCAGTTTCATCGGTCCAAACCGATCGTGTGTAGGCCCCATCCGTCAGTTGTCCTTCGGTCCAAAAAAAGAGAACTTTCTTTAACCACTTCACGACGGCCGTACGGCCACAGGGTGGCTCTACTTCTCTGGGACGCAGTCTTTTGACGGCTGCCCTTTTCGGGGAATTTCTGTGCTGGCCGTGTGCCTTGGACACAGCCAATCACAGATTGCGGTAAATAGCCAATCACAGCAGCTATTTACAGCGCGATCTGTGCGGCCAATGAGAGATGATCTCAAATGTAAACATATGAGATCATCTCTCATTGCCGACTCTCCCTCCTCACACAGGGACAGCGTCCTGTCAGGGAGTGAGGAGACCGATCTGTGTCCCTTGTACGTAGGGACACAGATCGATCACCTCCCCAGTCAGTCCCCCCTCCCCCACAGTTAGAACACTATGCAGGGTACACATTTAACCCCTTCCTCACCCCATAGTGTTAACCCCTTCAATGCCAGTCACATTTATACAGTAATTAGTGCATATTTATAGCACTGATCGCAGTATAATTGTGAATGGTTCCAAAAATGTGTCAAAAGTGTCCGATGTGTCCGCCATAATGTCGCAGTCCCAATAAAAATCGCAGATCGCTGCCATTACTAGTAAAAAAAAAAAAATAATAAAAAAAAAAATTCTGTCCCCTATTTTGTAGGCGCTATAACTTTTGCGCAATCCAGTCGCTTATTGCGATTTTTGTAGATATGTAGAAGACGTACTGAGGAAAAAAAACGTTTAAAATAAAATAAAAATCGGGCTAATTATTATAGCAACAAGTAAAAAATATTGTATTTTTTTTCGAAATTGTCGCGCTTTTTTGTTTTTTAATAGCGCAAAAAATAAAAACCGCAGAGGTGATCAAATACCACCAAAAGAAAGCTCTACTTGTAGGGAAAAAAGGACGTCAATTTTGTTTGGGATCCACATTGCATGACTGCGCTATTGTTAAAGCATCGCAGTGCCGGAAGCTGAAATTTCACCTGGTCAGGAAGGTGGTATATGTGCCCAGTAAGCAAGTGGTTAAAATTGAACCGATGGACGCCTGACCGATGGGTCAAAACCGATCGTTCGTATGCAAAGGCATTGGTCAAAAGGCCGCAAATGCTCAGAATCAAGTCGACGCATGCTTGGAAGCATTGAACTTCGTTTTTTTCAGCATGTCGTGTGTTTTTGTCACCGCGTTCTGACACGATCGTTTTTTTAACCGATGGTGTGTAGGCACATCAGAGCGTCAGTCGGCTTTGTCGGTTAACCGATGAAAACGGCCCTTCGGACCTTTCTCGTCGGATGGACTGATCGTGTGTACACGGCCTTAGAGTCTGTAAAAGATTCTAAACTGGGGCGGAGGTTCACCTTCCAGCAGGACAAGGACCCCAAACATAAAGCCAGATGGCCTGTGCCTGTGCAGTGCTGGTGATGTTGGTGGCCTGGGTATTCTGATGATGCTGGTGACCTGTGCAGTGCTAATGATGCTGGGGTCTTTGCAGTGCTGTTTATTTTGTTTTGGTGGTTGTGGGGCTGTGTATTCTGGTGGGGAGGTACAGTGCTGGGATATTCTGGAGCTTTGTGCAGTGCTTGGTATTCTGGTGGTGCTGGGCGGGGGTACTGTGCTGGGATATTGTGGCGGTGTGCGCAGTGCTTATGACCGGGGTGTGTCCTGTTTGCTAAAAGGTGTGTGTGTGTGTGTGTGTGTCCCTTTTTTTTTATTTTTTTTCAATTTTTTCTTTTATCCTCTAAATAAATATTTGCAAAAGCGTGCAAGTGGTTTATCTCGCCTGCACCAGCATAAAACAAATACAACCGTTTACAGTTATGGCTTTTAGCTTCACAGTTCTAGCTCAGCAGAGGACCATTTAATCTTCTACATAACATCCCATTTTTTTTTTTACAATTATTGAGTTGAAATTGGGAAGATTATATTTTACTATAGTGGGGAGGGGGGTGTGTGTGTGTGTAATAAAAATGATATATATATATTCACACACTCACACACTCACACACTACATATACACATACACAGTGTGTGTGTGTGTGTGTGTATGTATATATATATATATATATATAATATATAATATTACAGGCATACCCCACTTTTAAGTACACAATGGGACCAGAGCATGTATGTAAAACGAAAATGTACTTAAAGTGAAACGATACCCTTTTTCACTTCTAGGGTGTAGTGGGGGGTCAGGGGCTGTAGTGGGGGTGACAGAAGCTGTAGTTGAGGTCCCAGGGGCTGTAGTAGGCGTGTCAGGGGCACACTGGAACAGGGTGGGCTATGCTCTCGGAGCTTCAGCTGCTTCTACTGTGGCTGCAAAATGTCTGTACAGTACTTGTAAGGCACTTTACTTTACACTCGCGGGTATGTCGCGGGTATGTCCTTACTCGCGAGTGTATGTAAAGTGAGTGTACTTAAAGCGGGGTATATATATATATAATTTAATTTTATATAATTTATAAAATCCATGATCTGGAACCCTTGGGGTTTTCCAAAAGAGTAACCATTTTATATTTATCGGATTTACTTTTTGCTTTCCAAGGTTTGGTGGTACTCCATAATTGCTAGAAATGTACAGCTCGGCACACAGTGCTGCCCCCTTTTGGACATCCAATGATGCAAATTATTCCAATAGCCCAAGAAAACCGATATTGTGTTTAGATTTATGTTGGGCGCTTCTGCTGGATTCTCATTTTATAGGTATATCTAAAGCCAAAATGTGTGTGGGGTGTTATTATTTATTTTTAGTTATAGAATATGGGATGATTATAAATGCTGTGAGGTGTGTGTGTGTGTGTGTAAAATATATATATGTGTGTGTGTGTATATGTGTATATATATATGTGTATATATTAGGGCTGTGCAAATTAACTTTTAATTGATCGATTAATCTTTAATTTTTTTGATCGATCAAAATATTTTTGATCGATTACAATTATTTTCATTGGTACTCACCTCTCTGCCGGTTTCTGGGCCTTCAGGGAGTTCCGTCGGAGATCTGGTGATGTCACGGCCACCAGCGGGGCTTTCTGTGTCCATCTGAAGGGCTCCTTTGCTGTGCCTTCAGATCTGCATGCCGGCGGGACCTTACTATCTGCCACACGCAAGGGCTGTTACACTTCCCTCTATAAGTTCCCTCTATCAACCTGGGATTCTACACCCATCCACTGGGAATTATGATAGTTCCCTTCACGGGACATCTACATGCCGACGGACTGACGTTAACCTCTCCTCATCTCGATTCAGCAGTGGCATCGTTGTACACATTTTTATACCAGTATCATACTTTGCTACTTTTTTTATGACTACTTTTGGTACCATTTGGTATTACCCGCACCATTTTTACAGTTTATGTAGCTACACCGATTTCATCTCCAGTGCAATATTTATTTTGTTACCTACTTGAAGACTATAAAAGTTTTAATGCTATTCCCATCGAGCGCTGCCTTTGTGTGCGTTTTGTATCCTGCTATCCATTTTCCCAGTGCTTGGGAGCTGCACTGGGAATCAGCCTGCAATGAGATCAGCTAAAAGTAGTTGGATCTGTATGTGCGTTATAATTAATCAAAATTAGTCGATTAATCGATTAAAAAAATAAACGATTAATCGAACACAAAAATTTTGATCAGTAACAGCCCTAGTGTGTGTGTGTGTGTGTGTGTGTGTGTGTGTGTGTGTGTGTGTATATATGTATATATATATATATATATATATATATATATATATATATATATATATATATATATATATATATATATATATATATATATATATATATATAATTATATATATAATTATATTACATTTTTTATTTATTTTTATTAATTTTTCTTTTCCTTTTTTGCCATCTGTGCCCCACTGGGGAGATTTGATTTTTCTGCCAAAAACCTGCACTGAAATCGGCTGCACTTGGCTTTTGGCAATTAAAAACGATATACTACCTTGCTGACAGCAGCTTGCTCTCTGATTTTTGTATACAGCACTAGCGATGGAGTATATAGTTCACCAATCGATAGACTGCTGAGAAACCGGAAATGACTGATGTCTGAGAGTATTGTAAAGCTGGCCATAGATGAGTATTTTTTTTCATTCAGCCAAAGAGCTGAATGGGGTACAAAGATTCCTCAAACCACACAGATGAGATGAGTGGAGGTGAGTGAGCGGCTGATCAATAAAAGTTTTTCAACTTGTCCATTTGACAATAAAAGTTTTTCAACTTGTCCATTTGACAGAAATCAATCTATCGACTTCTGTTGAGTGGATGGCTCCACACAGATTGAAAATCAGCCAGTCCCTGTTAAAAACAAAAAACAAATTTCAAGGGGTCTATGGCCCGGTTTACCCTTCCCTGCTGCTCTTGTGGATACCTCTCCCTAGACAGGAAAGCGTGCCATTTAATAAATCTGTCCACATAGAATCACTTTAAATCATAGCATCTTTGTGTGACATGCCTAAAGGTTGAGATTGTTTGCATAGTTCAATAGCTAAATCTGAATTTTATGTACACCTATGCATGTGAATGGCATCTCAATCCAACGACTTGTCTCTTACCTGACAGCTGTACCTGTGGTTGCAGTTGGACGAAACCAGCCAAAAGGCAGACGGCTTCTGTTGTGCTGTATCTTATCATATCCATAGTGCTTTGAGAACCCTTTGCCATGTATTAAATAATAATTCAAATACTAGTTTAAACTTGTTCCTTTCGAAAATAGGGCTCTAAATTAGAGGCAAAGGCAGATGTTTTGAGTAGTTGTTGAAGTCGATTAGTAGAATTAATGAATCTTTACACCTACAATGAATGAATACATCCTGGATTGATGTTTTCATGTCCCACCGATACAGTACATTGTGCAACTTGACAATTATATAAATATAGCAGTCGGAAATTAGAATCTTCAGAAGGTTAATGGATTTAAATATATATTGCAGAGAAGAAAAACACGGTACTGTTATTTTGCAATGTACTTAATATTAAGATGAAACGTGGGGAGATTTTCTTAAACTGCAAAATCTGGTGCAGCTCTGCATGGTGGCCAATCGGCTTCTACCTTCAGCTTTTTCATTTAGGGTTTGTCAATAAAGCTGGAAGCTGATTGGTGCAGCCCTGCATAGAAACCAAAATTGGCGCACTCCAGTGAGCACACATCCTATGGGAAACCAAGGTTCTTCATGGGATGCCATAGAGGAAAAAATTGTTTTGTTTTTTTTTCCTGGCTCAGCACTGTTCATGCTAAGAAAGTGGACGATTAAGAACGATCATAGCGGCAGTTCCGCCACTTGATCGTTATGTCCCATCCTGCCGCTCTCCTGTGCCATCGGGGACCCGGAGAAAAAATCGCCCACTATTTACTCGGCGTAACATCATATTTCACATTATACGAAAAATTAAGCTAACTTTACTGTTTTGTTATTTTTTAAATCATGAAACTTTTTTTTTTTTTTCCCCAAAAAAGGCATTTGAAAAAAAATGTGTGCAAATACCGTTCGAGATAAAAAGTTGCAATGACTGCCATTTTATTCCCTAGGGCGTCTACTAAAAAACATAATGTTTGGGGGTTCCGAGTAATTTTCTAGCAAAAAAAATTGGATTTTTGCATGTAGGAGAGGAGTGCCAGAATTGGCCCGGTATGTAAGTGGTTAATAAATGCAAAAAGTATTTGTTAATCCTTCAAGAAATCGAAGTCAGCAAAATAGATTTCCCAGCTATCTCTGTGGTTTACAAACCCCCCCTCTCCGTGTTATGAATAAGCGGAAAAGAGGGCGATTCTGTAGTCCTAAACCTTTCCTGTTCTACCCTATCCATGGACACCATTGTTCATGCACTTTGGTTCTGTATTTTGTGGCTGGTCGTGGCCTCTACTTGTCACCTGGGTGGTCCGATGCCCCTAATGCTGCACCCCTCTGCTTTTTGTTGGGGGGTTGGTTGGTATACTGTCGGTGGGTCCTCCCCCCCCCCCCCCCTGGATTGCAGCAAGTTTGGCACAAATGTTGCAGATGACTTTGTGGTTTCCCTGATGAAGCACCAATGAGCTGCGAAATATGTTGGAATTAACCACTCAATTCCACGGGCATCAACCACTTTTTTAGTTGTCGAATACCTGTTTGGTGTTTTATGGTTGCAATTATCTGTGATGGTCGTTGAAAACCCATGAGCTCTTTTAATGCATGTATGTAATAACTTTTATTTTAACCTTTATTGTGTTCTCACTCTTCAAGTCCAGTATTTAGTATTGGGAGTATTTTTTTTTCCTCTATGGTCTTCATGTTCTTGAAGACTTGGTATACTATTCATATTTTACATTTTTGTTCTTGAATTTAGCTAACCTTTAGGAAAGGCGACTGCTTGATGCCATTTCTATATATAAGGCATTGTTCAGGCATGTTGTTGGGGACTCCCTGCTTCCGTGTGTGGCAGCTTATGCCTAGTGGGTACACTTATCAGGGAAAGTACTCCTCGGTTGTGCTGCAGCTGTGGCACAAGAATACAAGTTATATCTAGTTACTGAATTGTGTACATCACCCACCCCCAATTCCATATGGCGTTACAGGGATGGACAGAACCTTCCCACCTGGCATCCAACACTTCGAGCTATGGATCAAATGAATTCCATTTGCTTTCCTTTGCTTCTCTCATGGTGGCACACAAGTACTTGGATAATATTTGAACATCTAGCATGACAGATGGTCCTGCAAATGGCAAGCAGCATTCCTTGTATAGACCTTACTTGCTTTAAAGGGGTTGTAAAGTTTTGTCTTTTATTTTCTAAATATGTTGCTTTAAGCTAGTGCATTGTTGGTTCACTTACCTTTTCCTTTTCCTTCCATTTTCCTTCTAAATGTTTTTTTTGTTTTTTTTGTCTGAATTTCTGTTTCTCCTCAGTAAGGTGTTCAGTAAGCGGTTCTAAATGACTTTCCACCGCTCAGATGATGGTGGAAAGCTTACTGAGGAGAAACAGGAAGTGAGAAATTCAGACAAAGAAAAAAAGCATTTAGAAGGGAAATGGAAGGAAGAAGTAAGTGACAATGCACTAGCTTAAAGGAACCGGTTTAGAAAATAAGACAAACCTTTACAACCCCTTTAAATGCAAATAATAAGTAATGAATTCTTAAGAGTTTAAAGACTTGGGTCCAAATTTATTATCATGCTGTGGGCTGAAAGTTTGTATCCATTATTAAGTGGAAAGTTGTTTTTTGCAAAATAATTTTTTTTCCAACTAATTTGTTGGTTTTTTATTAACTTAGTTTCTCAAACCTTCCATCCTAGAACCAGGATATAAGGCCACTAACATAAGCCAACCTTGTAGCAATACCAAGATGGGTCTACCTTGTGGTGACCCACGACCTTGTGTTCATTTTGTGAGGTCTAGCATTTTCATATATGCAGGACAAATTCTTCAAGGTATAAATGTACCGGCTCAATATTCAGAATACTGTAGGTTCAACAACTTTTTTTTTAAATTTGTAAAATAACTGCAGTTTGTGGCACATTTAGATTAGATCTAGTGAGCCAATGATCTATTTACAGGGTAGGGGAACTTGCAAAAATACTTCTGTTGGTTTGCTCAGCAATCTTCAGATTCTCCGAAGGATAGTTATTTTAGCAACAATATGTACATCCGCAAATTTTTATTGTTAATCAAACATAAATTCTAATGGGCTGGTCCAAAGGTAACTGTCCATTTATGAGTAGCCTCTGTTGGTGTCGCCAACTGAATGATTAGATCTTCGGGGATTTCCAACAGTGGTTTCAGGGATTTTCCACGCTCAAAGGGGGTGTTTCAAGGGAGTTTCCATCCGATTTTGAAGGAGGACGTTGAGACCTGTGGCTATGACTATGCCCAGGGGGGGTGAGGTTGGAAACAGGCTAGAGCCTTTAAAACATATTGGATGCTAGCAATGGATGCACTTTATTTTGGGTGAATTGATAATGAAACCAACCAAATCATCAGGGACCAGGTGTATTTTTTTTTTTTATTGGAAAAAACGGTTTTATTGAAAAGTATATGCATGGTACATGAATCGATACAAATCATTATGGCCAAAAGAAAGGTAATACATACATAAACACATTATACTATCTGAGTGACACAAAAAGTAGAATCCCAACGGGGGTGGAGGTAGCACACACTAAAAAGAGGGGTACAGAGAGGGAAAAGAAGGGGCGGAGGGGGAAAAACACATCACGCACACATTTCACCGTCCGTCAACCATCTGCCCCAGACCCAAGGATGGACTGGCCATTGGGACTACAGGGAGTTTCCCGGTGGGCTCAGTGGGCCGGCTTCAGTGACAGCGGACTGCCCCCCTCCGCACCTCTGTCTCTTCCTTTCCTGCAGCGCTCACCTGGGGGGGAACAGAGGAGCAGGGGGAGGGAACAGACAGCTGACTCCACAGCTATGGCCTGGGAGTTTCTCACTTCTGCCTAATCTTATCCAATGTGGTGGGGGGGGGGGGGCACCAAACTGATCCTTCGCCCCTGGGTGAAATAATGTCTAGCTTCCCCACTGGTACTGCCTATAAGAGTACCAGTACCAGCCATTCTACTCTAATAAAGTAGAACGGCTAGTTGCTAGTGAAGGGGAGAGGAGGCTTGTGGGGGCGGGAGTTGTCCGGACCCCATGGGAGAGACCTGTCAAAGTGGGCCGGTCTGGATGAAGTCCAGGGCCAAATTTTTGTCCCAGTCCAGCCCTGCCCAGACCTTCGGACCAGGTGTATTTTTGATCCATGTATGTGTAGGCTGGTTGTACACAACCCATCAATCGATGGACTTGTGTACAACCAGCCTTGTCACGTTTTTGCCTAAACGATCAGTGCCGCTGGCTAATGCCGGCAACACTAATCATCGTATTCTGATGGTGGGGAAGGCTCTCTGCTGTCAGGATACAATACCACAGTGGGAAGGATCTCCTCCCATCCATATCGAATGTGTTGATGGGGGAATCAAATTTTTTGCTTGATGATTAAAATGATTAAAAAATGATCAATGTATGGGCTGCTTTGGAGACCTTCTTCCAACAATATTCATTTCAACAGTCCCTCTATAACCCTTTCATGCCTAAGCCTATTTCTGAAAATGTTATTGCTTGCAAGTTTTTAAAACCCATATTGTTTTGGTCAGAATTATCAGAAGTGTTGTGTAAGAGCCAAGGGCCACTTGTGGAGAGCTTCAGAAAGACCTGGAATTGGCAGGTACAATTGTTTAAAAGCAAACTAAGAAATGTGCTCAACTGTCATGGACTAGTTGGACGTGGACCGTCATGGACAACCGTCAGCAGGGTGGATTTGATTTAAATGAAGTTGATTTAAATCACTAGTAAAAAGGCTTGACTTTAAATCAACTCGATTTTTAAATCATTAATTTCAAAGAGCAACTGTCATCTCTGTCCCGCAGTGGCTCCCCGTCTGATCCGCTGTTGACTCGCCGACGGTCCTATTCACTTTAATGGGACGGCTGGTGATGCAGCAATGACGCAACAAGGTGAGGGGCGTGGCGGCAGCAGGTGAGTGGTTGCCCGCTAACGGGCGCTGCTATGATGGAAATGACAGGTGCTCTTAAATAGTAAGCACTTATTCTTGCTGGTAGTTGGGGAAACCTTAATTTTGTTTGCAAATGTTAAAGATTCTGATTAGAATAATAAGCTGTCAGATTAGCAAAATGGCAATATCAGAACTGATTCAATCATTAAGTTTTTAGTGTACATACATTTGCAAAACGATGGGATAAAGGAATATTCCCGAACTTTGTTTTATCTCATGGTTACTGTGAAATTGTGTGAATGCATCAATGCAGTGTATTGTATCTCCGCTTGGATTCATTGAATGAGTTTACCAAAAATGAAAATATTGCAGGATATACAGCCTCATGCTACATAACTAAGCTCAATTTCATGCTAAATAAAATGATTGTATCTTAAAAAGAAAAAAATCTTTAGAGATAATTGATCTTAAATAAAATAAATAAAATATAAATCTGTTTTGATTAATTTTTTAATAACATGCATTTAGAGTAAAAATCTAAGTAAAAAAATAAATAAAATATATATATATATATATATATATATATATATATATATATATATATATATATATATATATATATATACATATACATATACATATATATATATATATATATAATTGATTTTTATCAAATTCACGGTGCACTAATCAATATAAAACTGCATTGGGTGATGCACCAGATGGAAACGCAAGCTTCACCCACAAAGGCTGTCTTATTCAGAGAGTTGTTATCTGCACAATCTGTACACTGTGTAGAAAAGAAAAGAAGATAAAAGAAAGAAACCAGTGTGTAATAAAAGCTGTAGCAGCTGGGCAGATGCCATGGGGCCCATAACCTTGAGGGCCAAGATGATCTTCTAATCCTTTATGATGTTCCACCTTTAGTTTGATGTGTCTGCACTGGAATATGTATGTATAGTGCATGGAGGGGGTTCTAAGGACTTCTTTTGCTTTTAGCTGCTTTAAAACAAATGTAGCTGTGTTGGTCCCCTAATATATGTTGTAGAACCTGATGCTCTAAAAAATGCTTTAAATGCTAGACATGTGCAATTAGTTTAGTTTCTAATTCGTTTTTTAACGAATTTTGACAAATTCGTTGATTCAAAATGTTAGAATTTCCGAATTTTTTGAATTTTTCCGAAATTTTCAGATTTCCGAAATTTTTGAATTTCCGAAATTCTGTTTTTTCTTTTCGTTCGTTGTTTTTGCTTTTTCGTAATTCTGAATTTCCCAATTCCTTATTTTCGAAATTCCCAAAAAAAGCAAAAAAATGGCATTACACATTTCTAAATGCCACCTGTGTTCGAAAGGACCTTCAGTACTTTTTTTTTTTTTCACCCCCCCCCTTCTAAGTACACAAGCTTTGTAATGAATTGCAAAATATTCACAGGCCTGCCAAAGGTGAATTGCTGCTATATAAAAATGTGCCAAAGCGGTAAGAAGTATATTGATTAAGGCTGGCTTCTCTGCACTTTCCCCGCATTTTGCTTGTTTTCTAAGGACTTTGAGAGCTCGCTTTAGCAGAGGGAAGCTTGGGTGATGACTGGACATGAATCTTCCTAGCCTTTTATCATTCAACATGATGGTTAAAGGATTAGTTCACTTTAAAAAAATAAAATAATGCACATTTTTTTTTTTTTTTTTTGCAGGTAACCCATAAAAAATAAAAAATAATAAAAAATAAATAAAATGCTCCTGTCCCTTTAGGGAAATTGTCCCATTCTATGTTGTACAATACCTGGCTGATCCTGTCTGTTCCTGTTTCTCCCTCTGTAAACCGACCACGTTTATCATGACTGATCTGATAGCATGGTCAGTTTTAAGTGCCTCTATCTTCCAGATCTCTCCACAACGCCTCTGCATCTCCCCCTCTTATTTCCGTAGTCTGTGTGAGAGCCGATCACCTCTCCTCTCCTTTCCTCTCCTCTCTCCTCTCCTGCCAGTATAATTATATTCCCTGCTGCAGCTGCACCAGTGCTTGTAAAGAAACATGTAGTGGTTGTAAAAGTTGTTCACGTTTTCTAAGGCATTCCATGCGGTTGTAAATCACTCTGCAATTTTTTATTTTTTTTCGGTACCTGCAAGGTACAGGCATAATGTACTGGTATGCATTGCATACTAGCACATTATGTGAAACTTACCTGCAAACAAAGCCCTCGTTGTCCCCGCATCCATCTTCACCCGCCTTCCTTTCGGGTCCACAGACTCCTGCTGTGTGACTGGCCTGAGCCCTGTGGTATCACGATGACATCATCAGTGGTGTATACAGTAAATATCTCCTGGACAGTGCAAGTTTACTAGATATTTACAGTATCTATAGGTAAGCCTATAATAAGTCTTAACTTATAGGTACAAACAATCCAGGGAAGTTTCCTTCCTCCCCCAAACAGCTCTTCACTGTATCTGAGCACCACAAACTGAAAACTAAAGCGGTTTATTGAATTTTTGAAATATTCAAAGCAAACTCCCCCACACCCCAAGAATTTCTGGCCATGGTCATCTTCAGTAAGGGCAAATGATTCATGTAGCATTTATTTCCTGGAATCTTTCTGCCAGTTGCTCAAGCATAGAGGCGGGGGGTGTGTGCTTAGCTCCTCCTCCTCTTTGGGAGACTCTTGAAATGTATGACATCATTTGCCTAGGCAAGAAACCAGGAAGTTATTGAAGAAATGTAAAAAAATAAATAAAAATGTTTAAAACAAGTAAATGTGATATACTGCTAGCATTCCTAAACAGAAGTATAAGGATTAAAAATAATCCATGTTGATTGGGAGAGTGAAGTTCCACTTTAAAATTACATAACACAAGGCTTAAAGGGGTTGTAAAGGTAAATGTTTCTTCACCTTGATGCATCCTATGCATTAAGGTGAAAAAACTTTCGACAATACCTGTAACCTGTATTGTACAGGTATCGGCTCCCCCCCTGAAAGGTGCCAAATGCGACACCGGAGGGGGAGGATTTCAAAAAGTGAAAGTTCAATTTTTTGGTGGAACTCCGCTTTAAGAGACTGAGCCCCCATTCACAGCAATGCGACTTTTCATGTGATTTGACAGTTCCAAATGGCATTACAAGTCGCAGCCTATTGTTGGCAATGCAAAGGTTCGAATTGGTGCACCTCTAACTTTGCAGCGTGGCAACGATTTGGGGGGGAAAAAAGGTTCCCGCTGTATTTTTTATTTGGTGTGATTTCTTTAGGTGCGACTTGCCTAGACATTTTAGGCAAGTGGCACCTGGAATTGTACCTGAAATCACTGGCGTAGCGGGGGGGGGGCAGGGGGGGCTGTCGCACCGGGCGAAAAATGGGGGGGGGGGGGGCGAATCCATTTACCGGCTCCGCGGAGCGCTCCGGAGCCTCGGCCTAGGAAAGTCCCCGGCTTCGGCCTAGCTCCGGAGCGGCGGCCATCTTGGTACACCCGGCGGCTGCCCTCCTCTCTGTTCACACCCACAGAGGAGGAGGAGCCCGCGCTTGAGGGAAACCACACACGCCGCGGTCTGAGGTCTGCACTACTGGGGGTTACTGTCTGAGGTCTGCACTACTGGGGGTTACTGTCTGAGGTCTGCACTACTGGGGGTTACTGTCTGAGGTCTGCACTATTGGGGGTTACTGTCTGAGGTCTGCACTATTGGGGGTTACTGTCTGAGGTCTGCACTATTGGGGGTTACTGTCTGAGGTCTGCACTATTGGGGGTTACTGTCTGAGGTCTGCACTATTGGGGGTTACTGTCTGAGGTCTGCACTATTGGGGGTTACTGTCTGAGGTCTGCACTATTGTGGGGGTTACTGTCTGAGGTCTGCACTATTGTGGGGGTTACTGTCTGAGGTCTGCACTATTGTGGGGGTTACTGTCTGAGGTCTGCACTATTGTGGGGGTTACTGTCTGAGGTCTGCACTATTGTGGGGGTTACTGTCTGAGGTCTGCACTATGGTGGGGGGTACTGTCTGAGGTCTGTTAAATAGGGGGTCTGTGATTGTGGGGGGTCTGTTATTTAGGGGGTCAGTCTGTGATGGGGGATCTGTGATTGTGGGGGGGTCAGTCTGTGATGGGGGATCTGTGATTGTGGGGGGGGGGTTCAGTCTATGATGGGGGATCTGTGGTTGTGGGGGGGGGGGTCAGTCTGTTAATCCCTTACAGTAAGGGGTTAAATGATTAATCCTGCAATAATTTACCCCTTACATGCTGAAAGCCCTGAGAGGGATACATTACAGATCCTTATAACCAGAGTGGATGATTATACAAGGGGGGGGGGGCGAAAAAAAAATTCTGCCCCGGGCGCCCATAACTCTGGTTACGCCACTGCCTGAAATTGCACTGACCCGTGGCTTTGAAATCGTGCGACTTTTAGTGAGGTAGCACGATTTTAAAGTCGCATTCAGTGTGAACAGGGGAAAACTAGACAATCTGCCAATGCCTTCAGATAGCCTACACCCCTAGAAAGATATAGTGGCCCATTCTGACTGTCAACTGGCCTGGAGGGTCAGAACCTCTGATCTCTGTACTTCTCCTGGGTCAATGCTTCATAAAGTATCAAAGCCAATGGATTATAGTGATAGCCAGACAGTTGGCATTTCCCAGAGAGGTCAGCAATGGCCACCTCTGTTCTCAGCACAGGTTTTCTTTAGAATGGATCATGCCAGGGTGTGCAGTAGTTTAGCCGCTCGTGGCCTCTATATCCTCTGCATCACTCGTCGGTGTGTTTTGTGCACACAGCGTAATGCAGAGTATTGATGTCCTAGAGATGGAACTGTTCCCTGCTCTGCATCGGTGCCTCTGTCTACTCTCAAGGAATGCTGACTTCAGTCTGTTTGTCACAGCTGCAATGCAGGACCTCCCAGCAGTACAGAGGCTGCTCTTTGTCAGCGTCACTTTTTGATGTTTTAGATTGTAGATCTGTAGTCCTTTTTATGTCATAGCTGCTAGATCATTGACATATAGGATCATATGACATATACAGTGCCTTGCGAAAGTATTCGGCCCCCTTGAACTTTGCGACCTTTCGCCACATTTCAGGCTTCAAACATAAAGATACAAAACTGTATTTTTTTTTGAAGAATTAACAAGTGGGACACAATCATGAAGTGGAACGAAATTTATTGTATATTTCAAACTTTTTTAACAAATAAACTGAAAAATTGGGCGTGCAAAATTATTCAGCCCCTTTACTTTCAGTGCAGCAAACTCTCTCCAGAAGTTCAGTGAGGATCTCTGAATGATCCAATGTTGACCTAAATGACTAATGATGATAAATAGAATCCACCTGTGTGTAATCAAGTCTCCGTATAAATGCACCTGCACTGTGATAGTCTAGGAGGTCTGTTTAAAGCGCAGAGAGCATCATGAAGAACAAGGAACACGCCAGGCAGGTCCGAGATACTGTTGTGGAGAAGTTTAAAGCTGGATTTGGATATAAAAAATTTCCCAAGCTTTAAACATCCCAAGGAGCACTGTGCAAGCAATAATATTGAAATGGAAGGAGAATCAGACAACTGCAAATCTACGAAGACCTGGCCGTCCCTCTAAACTTTCAGCTCATACAAGGAGAAGACTGATCAGAGATGCAGCCAAGAGGCCCATGATCACTCTGGATATACTGCAGAGATCTACAGCTGAGCTGGGAGACTCTGTCCATAGTACAACAATCAGTCGTATACTGCACAAATCTGGCCTTTATGGAAGAGTGGCAAGAAGAAAGCCATTTTTTAAAGATATCCATAAAAAGTGTCGTTTAAAGTTTTCCACAAGCCACCTGGGAGACACACCAAACATGTGGAAGAAGGTGCTCTGGTCAGATGAAACCAAAATCAAACTTTTTGGCAACAATGCAAAACGTTATGTTTGGTGTAAAAGCAACACAGCTCATCACCCTGAACACACCATCCCCACTGTCAAACATGGTGGTGGCAGCATCATGGTTTGGGCCTGCTTTTCTTCAGCAGGGATAGGGAAGATGGTTAAAATTGATGGGAAGATGGATGGAGCCAAATACAGGACCATTCTGGAAGAAAACCTGATGGAGTCTGCAAAAGACCTGAGACTGGGGCGGAGATTTGTCTTCCAACAAGACAATGATCCAAAACATAAAGCAAAATCTACAATGGAATGGTTCACAAATAAACATATCCAGGTGTTAGAATGGCCAAGTCAAAGTCCAGACCTGAATCCAATCGAGAATCTGTGGAAAGAACTGAAAACTGCTGTTCACAAACGCTCTCCATCCAACCTCACTGAGCTCGAGCTGTTTTGCAATGAGGAATGGGCAAAAATGTCAGTCTCTCGATGTGCAAAACTGATAGACATACCTCAAGCGACTTGAAGCTGTAATCGCAGCAAAAGGTGGCGCTACAAAGTATTAACTTAAGGGGGCTGAATAATTTTGCACGCCCAATTTTTCTGTTTATTTGTTAAAGTTTGAAATATCCAATAAATTTCGTTCCACTTCATGATTATGTCCCACTTGTTGTTGTTTCTTCACAAAAAAATTACAGTTTTATATCTTTATGTTTGAAGCCTGAAATGTGGCAAAAGGTCGGAAAAGTTCAAGGGGGCCGAATACTTTCGCAAGGCACTGTATAGGACCAATATACAGGACCGAGGAGGCAGCATGTGGCCACCAGGCAGTGGTGGAAAGTGTTCTAGCATGGCCCAGGGTTAACGCACTTGCTGCAGGTTTGATAAAGTAAGAATTTGGGGTTGATTTACTTAAACTAGAATGCAAAATCTGTGGCTGCTCTCCATTGAAACCAATTGGCTTCCAGTTTTTTTTTTTTTTTTTTTTTTTTCAAAGCTTAGTGATTGTAAAGCCTTGTTTTTTTTCCCTTTACAAATTACAAACCTGTTATACTTGCCTGATCTGTTGCAGTAGATTTACACACAGCACTCCTCTTCTAGGGTGCCCCTTCCCTGCTCCTGGCTCCTCCCTCCTATTCAGTGCCCCCTCAGCCAGAAGTTTGCTATGGGGGCACCCAAGCTGAGTCACGGCTACTTGTGTTCATTCAGACAGAGGCCCTACCCCCTCTCTCCCCTTATTGGCTAGATGACTTTGACAGTAGCAGGAGCCAATGGCGCCGCTGCGGTGTCTCAGCCAATCAGGAAGGAGAATCCCAGATGGCTGAAACACTTGTGGACATCGCTGGACAGAGAGGGACCTCATGTAAGTGTTAGGGAGGCTGCTGCACACAAGTCTTTTTATCATAATACATAGCATGCATTAAGATAAAAAAAACTTCTGCCTTTACAACCACTTTAATTGAACAAGCCAAAGTTAGAAGCTGATTGGCTACCATGCACAGATGCACCAGATTTTGCAATGTCTGATGAATCAACTCCATCGTTTGGAAAATGAAAGTTTCAAAAACACATTGATGATCATTACAATAATCAAAGTACTGTATAAAAATTCATTATAAAAGGACGCTAGTACTACAATCTTGGGGTCTATTCTTGTTGCCTCTTCTACAAATTATTCTACTCGCCTGACCTGTCATGCCAATCCAATGGCTTTCTTAAAGTAAGTATGACAAACATGTTATTCTTACCTGCTCTGTGCAATGGTTTTGCACAGAGCAGCCCCATTCCTCCTCTTCTCAGGTCCCTCTTCAGCGCTCCTGTCCCCTCCCTTCTGTTGAGTGACCCCACACAAAGCAGCTTGCTATGGTGGCACCTGAGACGAGCCACAGGTCTGTGTGTCCATTTGACCCTACCCTCTTTCTCTTCTCATTGGTTGAATGACTTTGACAGCAGCGGGAATAAATGGCGCTGTGCTGCTGTCCCAGCCAAGGAAGAGGGGAGTCCTGGGCAGCTGGGACACTCCTGCAATATCGCTGGATCTAGAATTCTAGATTGGGCTCAGGTAAGTATTAAGGGGGCTACTGCACACCGAAGGTTTTTTTATCTTCATGCATAGAATGCACTTTTTAATCTACATGTTCGCTCCTGGTCAGTGACCGAATGCCCGACAGCCAAGCAATGAGCATTTTGTAGATGGAGGTCAACCATGACAGCTTCCTATTTTTACTACTTCCAAAGTTTCATTGGTAAGTTGGTATTTGGAACAGGACAAACTTTGTTCCCCGGAAGAATAGAATACTCCCCCCACCCACCCACATAAATAATGAAACTACTACTTCTATAGAGCACTGAAGAATGTTATAGGCTACATAAATAAAAATGTGTAAAGCCATAGATGTACAATTCTGATTGGCTGCTGTATGTTATAACCCACTACATATTCACTTCACTATTTACTAAAGTGGCTCCTACCCTACAGAGTTGAGTGGCTGGTGCAGTGCTAGTCTATAGACGGGGAACAAAGAACCCGGATAGAGTCAGAAGAGGTCAGAATCTATTTAACCTAATGACGGGGGACCATGAAAAATGACGGTTTCTGGGACGTCCCCTTTGTCATACTGTCCCTCTGATTTGTATTTTCTCATGGTGTCTGCATTTCATTAAAAGGGACTTATTTTCCTCTCACTGCATACTAAGGACAACACGGCATCTGTAGAATAAAATCCAGTGATTACCGACTGAACACACTGGTGTAAATACGGAGTGCAGACTGCAACCAACAGATACTTTGGGGAAACAAAAAAAACTTGAATGAATGGCTGTTTTGTTGTGGGTCAAACTTGTAATCTGACTTGTGAATAAGATTGCACGGGCAGATTGAGGGAATAGAAAAGGAACGGGAATTAAGGGAAACATTTCCAAAGGGGACTCTTGTTCCAGCAACAACTGGAAACTTTCCATATTTTTGTTTGTTTTTATTTTTATTTCTTTTTTGTGTGTACATGAAAGCGAAGAGAAATGGGGAAGGCAGTAGTTAAAAAAATAAGAATTAAAAAAATATATATTTCTACTGCCCCTGCTCAAAAAGCTTTTAGATTGATTGATTATAATATTACACATATAAATATTTAATTTTACACCATTGTATTTATTCTGGTGCCATTTTTGTGGTAGTGTTTAGTTTCCAATTCGGAATATCTCATTCTAAAAGCACTCAGTTTATTACTGATGACCATTTTAAAATCTCCACGAGTTTGTAGAAAAAAAATATATAAATATAAAAAAAATACACATAATAAATTTATATATATATATATATATATATATATATATATATATATATATAAAAAAAAAATCTACGAATCTTGTACAGATTTTAGGCTCAACTTATCATTTGATGTTAATTTTTTTTACTGGTTTCTTACTTTTAAATAAACATTTTATCAATGTCCCAGATTGTGATATGCGGTGGATAATGCAAAATTATAACTAACTTTTTTTTTATTAATTTTTATTTCTTTTTTACTTTTTTTGAAAATTAATTAAATTTTAATAGATACATTGATTACGATTTAAAAACATTCCTCCTTATACTTTCCCCATTTTTCTTTTTTTCTTTTGTCGTCTTTTTCTTCTCACTCTTGGGCAATATTTTACCCCTTCTGTCCTTTTGACAAATTGTACTTTTTAACATCAGCCTCATTAGGATCGGGGGAGCAGGGGGAACCTGTTCAGAAGATATGATAATTAAGCAGGTGCCGGATATCGTAGCTTTGTCTGAGCGTGAGAAACGTTGCCAGTGCAGAATAGCCAGGGCACTACTTAAGGCAGAAGCATTTCTTCTTAACCTGTTGCCGGCAGTCATTGTCACACATGCTGCTGCAGGGGCCTGGGATGTAATGTACTGCTGCTATCCAGCTGCATGGAAAATGAGTAAGAATAAAGCAGGGGGAACGGATTTGCCCAGCACTGAATTAGCTTGTTGTGACAGTGGGACTGCCTTATATGGTCCGTGAAAGGCAGAGAGCCGGGATAAGCTGTGGAGCGCCAGTCTGGTGCAGACAGTCTGCTGACTCAGGCTTGACCTCCCCATTGGGAAGCACCCTTGACTGCAGTCTAAGCCGCCTCATTGAGATTCAGGGCACAGCCAGTGCGTCCGCAGCTGTATGCTGGAGGCAAAGGCTGAGAACACATCCAGAGAGTGTCCACAAGAAAAAAAAAAAATAACAAAAGACATGGCCCCCTTCTGTACCACTGTGAATAGACAAACAAGGCAGAGGTCCTTGTCTGTTGGTGTGCATATTGGGAATTGCATTTGCATAATTTTTTTTCCCAAGCTGTCTAAATCCCATAATACGACTGGCAAGTGGATTTTCAGGGTTTTTTTTCTACTTAGACTGGGGGGGGGGGGGGGGAAACTTGTGTAGGTGGATTAGAAATGAGCTGTCTGGAAGTGCCTCCAATATACTAAAAAATAGTTTGAGCCAGTTATCCATATTATGTAATTGGGAAGATTATTTAATGTTACAACTTTTTTACAAAATTAAGTACTTTTTTTTAATTTTTTTATTATTATTTTGTTTTGGGGAGAACGGCAACAATAAAAGAACACTAATCAGTACTTGTCAAATTGCCAAAAGTAAAGATTAAAAAAAAAAAACATTATTATTAGTTTTGGTGATATTGACAAGAGAAGACTTCACTAAGAATAATTACTAAAAGTGCAAGTTTAATCTTTTTTATTTATTTTTTTACTTCAATTAAAGTGGACCTCTTTAAATATTGCTTGATTTTTAGTTTTGACCTCCCATAATATTTAATTGATCAAACTTCCAGATGTTGTGTTTTTTTTTTTTTAGTTTTGGTGATATTGACAAGAGAAGACCCCCACTAAAAAGAATTACTAAAAGTCCAAGTTTAATCATCTTCCTTTATTTTTATTTTTTTATACTTCAATTAAAGTGGACCTCTTCAAATATTGCTTGATAATTGATTGTAGTTTTGACCTCCATAATATTTAATTGATCAAAGTTCCAGATGTTGTGTTTTTTGTTTTTTTTTGATGATATTGACAAGAGAAGACTCCCACTAAAAAGAATTACTAAAAGTCCAAGTTTAATCATCTTCTTTTATTTTATTATTTTATTATTTTTTACTTCAATCAAAGTGGACCTCCTCAAATAGTGCTTGATTGTAGTTTTGACTTCATAATGTTTCATCGATCAAAGTTCCAGATGTTGTGTTCTCCTAATTGAATGCAATGGCTTGGTGTCTTGGCCGATTATACAAAATATACATGATCGCTTTCAAAAAACTTCAAGGTTGTAGAATATGATTGAATTTTAATTTTTTTTTTCTTTTTTTTTTTTTTTTTTTTTTACTTTATTTGTTTTGTTTTAGGGAGAATGGCAATAGAAGAGAACACTAATCAGTACTTGTAAAATTGCCAAAAGTAAAGATTTTTTTCCTAATCCTTAGTTTTGGTGATATTGAATAATGGGGAAGACGACCCCATTAAGAATTATTACTAAAAGTCCAGGTTTAATCTTCTTCTTCCTTACTTCTTCTTTTTTTTTTACTTCAATTAAAGTGGGCCTCTTCAAATAGTGCTTGATTGTAGTTTTGACCTCCATAATATTTAATTAATCAAATTTCCAGATGTTGTCTTTTTTTACTTATTGAATGTAACGTCTTGGTGTCTTCGCCGATTATACAAAATATACATGATCACTTTCAAAATGCACTTCAGAGTTGTAGAGTTTAACATTTTGAATTTTTATTTTTTATATACTGGTAATATAGGAAAATGTTGGCATTCATGGGTTTTAGGACAGATTTTTTAGCTAGGTGAACATATGCGTCTGTATAAAGCTGTCCTGTGGATGGCTCTCTATCTCAGTCTCAGGGGGTGGCTATCTTGCAGCTGTTGGGAGCTGGACAGACGTCCGGTTGCTAACACTTGAAGTGGATTGAACTTACATGCCATATGCATAGCGTTAAAGACAATGTATCATTTGTTTTAAATCCACTAATCCTCTTTACAGTGTAATGCACGTTGATCCAGACTGTTACTCCCCAGTCTTTGAGTACCGCGGTTTTAAAACAATTTACTTGAAATTGGCTTTCAGAATTTAAAATAAGCGCAAATAAAATTGTCATTTAGGGAAGGGCTATGAATAAGATCCTTTTTTTTTATTTATTTTTTTATACTTCATTTAATGTAGAAGTATAATTTTTGAAATTCAGAATTTTTATGAGTAATCCACAATGGTAATGCTAAGCTGGCTGCGAAAACTTAAATCACATTTATTTATTTTATTTAGCCAATACTTACCCATATAAACCAAATCGCCAAAATATATAAACTTGGGTGTATAAATTACATTTTTGGGTTCACAAACTTGCCCTGCAGTAACACATGTTGCATTGCGCTGCACTCCCAACACAACGCATGATAATAATGCACTATAAGTGTGGAGCACTGGGGGGAATTTACTAAAACTGGAGCAGCTGTGCATAGTAATTATCTAGCTTTTATCTTCAGCGTGTTCAATTAAGCTTTAAAAATGAAAGCTCGAAAGTGATTGGTTGCCATGCACAGCTGCTTTAGATTCTAGTTTCTCCAGTCTTGGTAAATTCTTCTTTGTGTTGCAAAAAATGGTATATGCGCGTTTTATGGTGTGGTTTGCTGTGTTGCACAGCGCATTATAATTAATTCAACACATGTTAACATATGCCAATGCACTACCAACCCAGCCTAAAGCCCTTTTCACACGGGCCCTCCGATCAGGTTCACCTGTTTATCATGCGGACCCGATTTGGACACTCCATTCACCTCCTATGGAGCAGCGGATTTCAGTGGTGACATCATTGGTGTGCGCGGCCTTCTAGCATTAGAGTGTGCACTCCTGAGCACAAGCACCCATGTGTATTATAATAGGGCAGTGCATGGTGATAGTTTTTTATTTTTACTTTTTTTTTTACAATTTTTTGAGGAGCACCATTGGGGGGCTTTGGTGAAATATCAGGGGTCTAAACAGAGAGAAAGGGACACTGAGCTTCCCCAGTCTCTCTGCAACCTCCGCTGCACTTGAATGGGAACTGCTTTTTGAGTGGCTTCCTGTTCATTCACAAACTGAAACATAGTTTGCTATGCTTCAGTTAAAAATGAACGCAGGAGCGAACACTCACTGTTCAATCATGCATTCATCCATCCATCCTGAAACATCCCCTGCAGCAGCTGGAAGGAGAGGAGGGGAGCTGGCAGCACTGGCTGAGCACCAAGAAGTAGGGGAAATCGTCACCGCAAAGGGTGATTAGGGTGTGCCCAGCAGTGTTAGGTGCAAAATTTTATTATGTAGGCTATAAACAATTACGCTAGTCAAGTAGCAATGTGATTTAAGGTAGATATTAAGGTAAAAAAACACTTAATTTTGTTATTTTCGATATAATAAGGGCAATTTTATATAGTCGCCTCACCCCCTGCCTCTATCCACCTCTGCCGCCAACACCCTCTGCAATCTCCCCAGGCTCCATCCCCCTCTGCAGTGCCACCAACAAACCCTGTCTCTATCCCCTACCCTCTGCGCTGCCTCCATCACCCTCTGCAGTGCCACCTCAGCCACCATCACCCTCTGCCTCCAATCTCCATGCACAGTTCCAAGCCGAACCAATCTCGGCTATTTTTACTGGCACATTCCCGCACCCACGGACATTTACGAACAGGGGAAAAAAGTGCAATTTTTAAGAACTGTCCATAAAAATGTGGAGGGTTGGCAACACTGGTGCCCAGGCACACCCTGGGTGCACGCCTATGGGTGACATGTCCACTGATGATCGATCCTGCCCTTGAAGACCCTATTTTCTATTCCTCTGGAGGATGGGATTGGATGAAAACGCATAGGCTGTCTCCCTATAGCTCTATTTGTGGGGGGGGGGGGGGGAGGACATCAATTTTGTTTGGGTACAGCGTCGCCCGACCGTGCAATTGTCAGTTAAAGCGACACAAAAAATGGCCTGGTCATTAAGGGGGCAAATCCTTCCGGGGCTGAAGTGGCTAAGTCACTCAAGGTTTATCTTCTTTTTTAGAACAGCAATGCATAATGTAATTTTCTACTAGTTGAGCAGAAAATTGTCCCCTCTAATAAACTACATCTTGACCTTCTTCTTTTTTTTTTTTTTTGAGTTCTCAGTGTTAAAATAAATAAATAAAAAATTGTAACGCAAAGCTTGGGAAGCGGTCTTTGTTTCTTGTTGGATTGGTACCCTTCTAGTTTTGTAGGGTGTGGCATCCATCTTGGAATGACTTGGTGCAGCAACAAGCAAGTAGCAGTTGGTAAATAAAGATGGATATTCTTTTGTTTTCCCCGATGCTCGTTATACTCCACTTACCCAGCGAGCTTCCTAGGGAGTGGCAGCTGTTTCTTATGTTAGGCACTCTATCAGGGGCTAGACAGCTTTGATTCAGTAAAGCATTGTTGGGGAAGGGGGGGGTAATGCATTCTTGTTGAATTCTCAGTAGGATTAACTTTTCATATGCCAAGAGGGCAGCAGTGTCTCTCAAGACTTACACCATATAAAGAACAAAGCTACATTAGTTCAGCCCATGCATGTGACACTCGGTCATAAAGGGTGTGTTTTGTATACAGCAAACATTCGTGCACATGGTGTTCTGAATTTAACTTCTGTTTACAGAGACTCTTACTACGTACTGACGGACCTGAGATCCATTTATTTTTTGTGCCCCTTTCTCTTTTCGTTCACACTCACTTTTTCGGGTTTAGGTCATTTATGGTAAAAACTTTTAAAAAGTTAAACTTAAGGAATTTTTTAAACGAGATCATAAAATGATTTCCCCCTTTTTACCACTGACTTTTAAGCTAGATCTTTAAGCTTCTATACTGGTGACCTTTTTAAAATCAAGTGATATTTTACTTTCGTAATTACCTTCATTTTATATTTACACATCTTTTGCTTTCTGTTCGGGGTCTGTTTGGTTTCCTGATCTTTAAAAAAAATGAAAAATGCTACAACAAACTATAAACTTGATACTCCTACAGGAAGAATACTATAGGATAACCGAAGGGGGGGAAAGGATCAGCTCCAACAAAGACTTGATTGTTCTTGGACGTTTTCATCTCTTTAATCTGCGTCGTGTCTATTGTGGAAGCCTTTGTGGGCTAAATCCTTTAGTTCTTCGGGTTTTTTTTTTTTTTATTCTTATTTTTTATGAATAGGCCCCTTAAGGCATAAGTGATGAAGAAACTTGCGTAGTGGTACCACAAGATCTTTGGTTGGAAAATAACATAATTTTGATCTCACCGGATTTTGATGCCAGCTGTCAGTACTTTATATTACAAGTTTTACTTTACTTGGGAAAAATCTGCTTGTAAATTTTTTATAAAAACTGCCCCTGATGTGCCGCCTTCAGAACAAAAGATCGAACCACTGCCTGTCTTTAGATTGGTTGATTGCAAATTGCTTGTACTATTCCTGAATTTTATTCTTAAAGGAGTGTTCCAGCCAAATTTAGTGTTTATTAAGTCAGCAGCTACAAAAAGTGTAGCTGCTGCCTTTTAATAAACACACACTCACCTGCTCCACGATCCAGCGATGCGCCGGCCGGGGCTCCGCTCTACCCCCCCCCCCCTCCCTGGCCCTCGTCTTCATCCTAAGTGTGGGCACCCGACCGTGACAGCCTTCGGCTTAACGGCCGGGCACCCACTGCGCATGCGCGAGCGGCGCTGTGCTCTCCTATTGGACAGGCAATCGCATGGGACCTGTCGTGTCCCATGCGATCGCCTACAGGCAGGGGCTGCTGTAGGCGATTAAGCTTAATCGCCTAACCAGCCCCTCAGTGGAAGGAGGAAGTGGGACAGGAAGTCCCACTCCCCCCCAAAAAAATTACATGCCAAATGTGGCATGTAAGGGGGTGAGGAGTGGGATTAGCAGAAGTTCCAATTTTGGGTGGAACTCCGCTTTAAGGCCCCTTTCACATTGAGGCGTGGAGCCGCGGTGACGGTATAGCCGCGCTATTTGTAGTGCCGCTATACCGTCGTGTTTACCGCGATATTCGGGCGCTAGCGGTGAGGTTTTAACCCCCGCTAGCGCCCGAAAAAGGGTTAATACCGCCCGCAACGCGCTATTACCGCGGTTTTCCATTGATTCCAATGGGAAGGCGCGCTATAGGAGCGGTGAACACACCGCTCCTATACCGCGGTAAAGATGCGGCTAGCAGGACTTTTGGAGCGTTCCTGCTAGCGCACCGCTTCAGTGTGAAAGCCTTCGGGCTTTCACATTGAACACTACAGGGCATGATTTTTCATGCGGTATAGCAGCGCTATTTTTAGCGCTGTACCGCATGAAAAACGCCTCAATGTGAAAGGGGCCTAAGACAAGTGATCTTGCTTTAATAAGATGCTTTGAAGGGTTGGGATTTTTGACCTTCGCACCAGATAAAGCCAAGAGAAGGAACTTGGCCCTGGTTTAGCCTAATTTATTCCCCCAGCTGTTCTACAACACATTAACTTTTTTTATATTTCTTTATAGGTTCATTCAATTGTATTCTCTGCATAGATTACATAATTATATTATTTCAATCAACTTAATTTCTCAATTACTTGTCAAATAGCTGCCATGAAGCTATGATTATGACACTTCATGTTACATAATCTTATCCTACAATCCGCTAGGTTAACGATCTCCAAACTATGGCCCTCCAGCTGCTATGAGGCATTGTAAACCTCTGATATTCACAGAGATGACTAGACATGATGGGAATTGTAGTTCCTGAACAACTGGAGGGCCGTAATTTGGAGACCCCTGCGCTAAGTTATCCATTTTCATTTACATTTATAAGGCCACGTACACACAATCGGTCCAAACTGATGAAAACGGACTGAAGTTAATTTTCATCGGTTCACAGACTGATGGTCTGATGGTCGGATGTGCGTACACCCCATCAGTTCAAAAACCAATCGTGTCAGAACGCGGTGACGTAAGCATGCGTCGACTTGATTCTGAGCATGCGTGGGTTTTTTAACTGATGCTTTTGCGTACGAAAGATCGGTTTTGACCGATGGTCAGGCGTCCATTAGTCTGATTTTAAAGCAAGTTTTAAAACTTTGGTCCGAAGGACAACAGACCGATGGGCCGTACACACGGTCGGTTTGGACCGATGAAACTAAACTTCTGTCCATTTTCATCGGTTTGGACGGATTGTGTGTACGCGGCCTAAGGCGGCGTACACACGACCGAGGTTCTTGCTGGAAACCAGCGAGAACCTCGCTGGAAGCTGCATTCCAGCGAGAACCTCGGCCGTGTGTACACTCTCGTCGAGCTTCCCGTCGGGAATGCCGTCGAGCAGAAATAGAGAGCATGTTCTCTATTTGCTCGACGGCCCGCCTGGATGAATGGCTGGTTGCCATTCCCGACGGGCGGGTCGCCGAATCTGACGGCCGGCAGAGAACCTCGACGGGCGGAACGATGTGTTCTGCCCGTCGAGGTTCTCTGCCGTGTGTACGCGGCTTTAGAGTTACTTTCCTGAATGATTGCGCCTTTTTCTACTTATACTACATGTTCTGTTAATGGAATATCTATTTCTATTATATTATTGTATATTCTCTGTTAATGGAATTTTGTTGATGATTATAAAATTCAAGAAAAAAAATTTTTTTGCCCAAACTTTATTATGCTAATGCTTTTTACAAAATTTGAGCAAAAATCACTTTCAAAATCACATTTCACTTTCTATCGTCATTTCGTATAACTTCACAGCTAAACAAGTGGTGGGTTAATAAAATAAAAAAAAGTACTGACTCTTTTTTTTTTTTTTTTTTTTTTTTTTTTTTTTATATATATATATATATATATATATATATATATAAAAAAAAAATTGTGAGCTCCTTACATGCAATTTTACTTTTGGATTTACCTTGTAGTGCAAGAAATTCTGGCAACTCTTAAATCTTGCTTCTTCTTAAATCTTTGAGCACTAACAGCAGTGCGACATCTAAAGTGCCAACATGTTTTCTGATGGAGCCTTTCTCATAGCATGATATAATGAAGTCTCCGGCCGAAACATGTTAGCACTTTAGATCTCGCACTGCTGTTAGTGCTCAATAAAGATTTAAGAAGAAGCAATTGAGTTGCCGGCATTTCTTGCTATTTTGTTGTTCATGGGACACATCAAGCCTGAGCACCATTATTGAGCTCATCCATTCTACAATCATGCGGTAGAGCTTGGGTGAGTTTGTCTACATATGTAGTGTAAGGGCCTGCCTGATTGCATACAGACTTAAAATGTTTAGGTTTGACCTCATATGGCTTTGGTAAAACTAAAAATTGTGCTAGAAAATTGTATAATGTATGGCCAGCTTAAGGCCTAGTACACACTGCAATTTTTCCGTTTAACCCAGCGGGCTAAACGGGGAAAAAAAAAAACTGAGCTCAGGTCAGAGCTGCGGCACTAACTATCTGATGTTAGTACATGTATCTCCCCTGGTGTTCTATTGTGTTCTGCCGAGCACTAATCGGGAGCTGGTCGGCTGTTGGTTTTCCAGCATGCTTGGCTGGCTTCTGTTGGAACGGCTGCCATGCACACGGGCCAAATGTTGGATGGTTTTTATTTAACTGGCCGATGTCAACTGGAATTTGGCCCATGTGCTAGCCCAGTGGTCTCCAAACTGTGTGGCCCGGGGCCCAGATAGGGAAGTTTTCTTGCTTTTATCTGGCTCTTGGGGCACTATTCCTTCCAATGACACCAACAATGGGACACTATTCTTCCCACAGACATCTACGATGGGGCACTATTCCTCCCACTGATACCAATGATGGGGGGGACTATTCTTTGCTATGGGGGCACCCAAGTTGAGTCACGGCTCCCTGTGTCCATTTGGACGCGGAGCCCTGACCCAACCATGCCCCATCTCTCCCCTGATTGGCTAGCTGAATTTGAAAGCAGTGCCAACTGCACTGCTGCTTTGTCTCAGCCAATCGGAAAGGAGAATCTGGGTTGGCTGAGACACTCGTGGACATCGCTGGTCAGAGAGGGACCTAAGGTAAGTATTAGGGGGGCTGCTGCACACAGAAGGCTTTTTATCTTGATGTATAGAATGCATTAAAGCGGTTGTAAACCGCATATACAATTTTTTTAAACCTGCAAGGCAAAAGCCCTAATGAGCTAGTATGCACCACATACTAGCTCATTATGAAATACTTACCTCTGAAAGAGGAGAAGAGAACTCACCTGGTCCACGCCGAGTGAGATATCATCTTGACTTGGCGTGTCTTCCGGGTATTGCCGCTCCAGCGCTGTGATTGGCTGGAGCGGCGATAACGTCACTCCCGCGCGTGGGAGATTTCAAATCGGCAAGGTCCTGCGGCTGCCGGTCAATTTGCCGTGGATTCCCCCCTGCGCATGCGCCGCTGCAGTCAGCGGCACATTGCGAGGGGAATATCTCCTAAATCGTACAGGTTTAGGAGATATTATTATAGGCTTAGCTGTAGGTAAAAGTCAAAAATTGGGGTTTACAACCACTTTAAGATGATAAACCTTCTGCCTTTACAACTCCTTTAAAGCTAGTCATTGACATGAGATGGTAGTTGGAAGATCCAGCCACTGAAAGGTCTTACAATCGACCTTTACCTAAGCATGAACGATCATTTTGACCAAACAATAAACGGGTAGTTCCAACAATGGTCTTATCTCTAAGTTACTGTCTAGCTCTATTCTAGACTGCTGACCAAGGTGTGTCAACAGAAGTGTTTTATAATGGTTCCTTATTCCAATAATGTTCAACCAGATGACAATGTTCTAAGTCTGTGAACCTTTCTGTGCAGCCGCAGTACCCCTGGTCTCGGCATTCAGCAGACTCTGGTAGCTTTCCCCAGCTCTCCTCTGATCCTCCTCCAGACCCTGCACTTTCTGCTTCTCGGCTTCGCTGGCAGCAGCTCAAGGTAAAGGTGGGAGATTCTTGACTTCTGATGTGGGGGCTCTTGACATCTTCTGCAAGAGGGGGTGGGGTGCTCTGGGACAACTAGTCTTACGGAGACAGTGGCCCTTTAAGTACAACCATAATGCTGATGTGGCCGGCGATGGAATAGCGTTTGACACCCCTGGCCTGTGCTTTGTTGTGTCCCCTCCTCTGCCATCAAATATTTGGCCAGCACACTTTTTGTATGTTAGTGCTGAAGTTTTACTTTTTAACAGGGTTCATTTTTCTTCTCTCTGAAAATCTTCTAACTAAATATTCTCGCTTGTCTCCCAAGTCTGTTGTTGATTAGTAAATTGCCTATAGATGTGTAAAAGTACTTGCACTGCAAAATGTAAATGGGGGAAAAAACTTCTCCATATGTCACTGTGAAAAATGACAATGGCAGAAGTAATACATTGGACATCTGCTCAGAATTCTACATTCACTATGCATTAAGGATCAGATGTTGCAAAACATACAGTGTATTATTTATCTCTGTGCGTGACGCAGTTTGACTTCTCAACGCGCTGGCCGCCTCTGTGTGCGTTCTAAATCACCAGCCGACATAACAGAGTACCATGCTGGGTTGGATGGTGAATGCATATTGAGCTGAGCAATTGAGGCTCGAGGATCTGTAATCGTAACATATAATTGTTCATAAATTATACTGAGGTTCCCACAACTGAGGAGCGATTTAAATCAATGCAACTTAACTTTCACTTTCTTCTTTAAAGCCCAATTAAACTTTTAATTTAAATCCTCTAAAAACATAACGGGTACATCAAAACAAATGTTTTCCAGTGTCCTTAGAAATCAGTGTCACCTAAGTAAAAAAAAAACCTGCCCCCTGCCAGCATTCTGCAGAGGACAGTTGCACTTTGCATGGAAGCAGTTGTCTCTCTGCAGAGGTGAAACACGCCCCTTGTGGAGCTAAAGCTCTCCAATCAGCAGCGAGTATGAGCTTTCATTTTCATCCTCTGTTGCACCACAAGGCTGCTCATCTCCTGCAGCTTCTTGTCTACTTGTAATCCAATGGTGGCAACGGTAGACCATCAATGCCTGCATATGATACCGAGTATTTGCGGGAGTACTTGTACTCCCGCAAATGTCCCCGATGCCTGAATAGAATACTTGCCCCCCCCCGCCGCCAACCGCCACCGAAACGCCGCTGCCGCATACCGCAAAGCCACCGCCGCCGCGTTAATCCCCGTGCGGGAACATTACAGGCAGCTTTCGTTTGAATAGTTGTAATATCCGCTGCGCCGTGTATAGACACTCCCCCTTGCTCGGGATTGGACAGATCTGTCCAATCCCAAACAAGGGGGAGTGTCTATACACGGCAGGGATCACAACTATTCAAACAAAAGCTGCCTGTAATGTTCCCGCACGGGGATTAACGCGGCGGCCGCGGCGGCATTATCATCTTCTAGGTATGGGGGACATGGCTGGATATATGTGGGGGGACATGGCTGGATATATGTGGGGGGACATGGCTGGCAATATGTGGGGGGACATGGCTGGCAATATGTGGGGGGACATGGCTGCATTTGTGGGGGGACATGGCTGCATTTGGGGACACATTTAAAAAAAAGTATCGGTATTTGGTATCGGCGAGTACATGAAAAAAAGTATCGGTACTCGGTCCTAAAAAAGTGGTATTGGGACAACCCTAGTCGAAACATACCAAGTTTTTTTGTAAGTTAAAGTGAGAGCGGGGAAGACAAATAGAGGGGGGGGGGGGACACATTTTGAGAGTGTTTGTTTGGGTTTTTTTTGTATTTTTTTATTGGTTCATCAAAGCAACAGGATAGAAAAAGGAAGACTGCATACTAAATCGATGTTCAAAAAGTCTCATAAGTAGGTTTCATGACTTGAAATGTCCTTCAAAAATACTTTTAAAAGTTTATGATTTAAAAGCAAAACTTTATTTATTTATTTTAATAATGGAGGGATTAGAACCCCTGTCCTTCCTTCCTTCCTTTCTTCCTTTCTTCTTCTTCTTCTTCTTCTTTCTTCTCCTTTTTTTTCTTTTTCTTTCTTCTCCTTTTTTTTCTTTTTCTTTCTCCTTTTTTTTCTTTTTCTTTCTTCTCTTCCTTTTTCTCTCTTTCTTCTCCCTTCTCCTTTTTCTCTCTCTTTCTTCTCCCTTCTCCTTTTTTATCTTTCTTTCTTCTCGCTTCTCCTTTTTTCTCTTTCTTTCTTCTTCCTTTTTCTCTTTCTTTCTTCTCCCTTCTCCTTTTTTTCTCTTTCTTTCTTTCTTTCTTCTCCCTTCTTCTTTTTTCTCTTTCTTTCTTCTCCCTTCTCCTTTTTTCTCTTTCTTTCTTCTCCCTTCTCCTTTTTTCTCTTTCTTTCTTCTCCCTTCTCCTTTTTTCTCTTTCTTTCTTCTCCCTTCTCCTTTTTTCTCTTTCTTTCTTCTCCCTTCTCCTTTTTATTTGTCCTGTTTTCCATTTTAATTTTGAAAGTGAAATAAAATCCCAAATTTTGGGTTGTCCTCAGTAAAGTAATAGAGATGAAATCTTCCGATGGAGACACTAGTTCCAGTGACCTGGGGGTCCCCAAGGAATTCCCTTTTTAATTTGCAGGTATTTCTTTTCACTTCCTGTTTGGCTGTGGGACAGGAAGTGAAGAAAAATCTCTGCAATGGGAAACGGATGGCAAGAACTTCTGACAGGTGTTATAACCCTCCCTCGTTCTATCCAAAATGGGGGGGGGGGGGGGGTTTGTCTATAGCTCTGTTTTAATCCCTGGTTCACACTGGTGCGGCTTTGAGCTTGTGCTGGTCATAGTTCCTAATATTCTCAAAGTCTTTCTACTTGACTGAAACTTAACTTCTTTTTCTTTACATTTTCAGGTGAGTACATAAAGACCTGGCGACCCCGTTACTTTCTCCTCAAGACAGACGGTACTTTTATTGGTTACAAAGAGCGTCCGCAAGATGTTGACCAGTTAGAAACCCCTTTGAACAATTTCTCCGTAGCCAGTAAGTACTTTTTTATATCTCTTAAAACGCCAATGCAGAATTCGACTTCTTTTTAAAGTAAATCTTTAACAACCCTGGGCACTTGTAATTGAGCATAGGGTGCTTGTAGAGGGGGGAGCAAAAGCAGGGATTGCATTAAATGAAAATTGCATGTCGATATGATCAGTGGATTGCAGGATAGCGGGAGCTGATTATGGCGTGCAATCTTGTTGGAGGTCTTTGGGTGGCAGGGGATTGGATTACAGACCGCCTATTAGGGGTGCAATGGATCAAAAAACTCACAAATCGCATCGATCCTCGGATCAGGAATCACGGATCGGATCGTTTTCGGATCAACATTGCCCCCACATTAGTAATAATAGCCAGTAGCTTAACATTGCCCCCACATTAGTAATAATAGCCAGTAGTTTAACATTGCCCCCACATGACATTAGTAATAATAGCCAGTAGTATAACATTGCCCCCACATTAGTAATAATAAATTCCAGGCTTCAAATCATATATGTTAAAAAGCCTAGAGAACATTTAGGTACATAAACAGACTTTTTGTGTACATCTATAGCCACTCAGTAGTATAAAATTGCCCCCACATATTAGTAATAATAGCCAGTAGTTTTAGCATTGCCCAACAATCATGATTCAACTCACTGTACTTGTTGCAGTCTTGCCGATGCATTGAGAATAGATCAATGCAAGGAATAGCAGAGGGGTGATGACGTCAGCGCGCACCACCGCCGGGTGTACCAAGATGGCCGACTGCTCCGGAGCTAGGTCGAAGCCGCGGTCTTTCCTAAGGCCACGGCGGGGGGTGCGCTCCGTGGATCGCAGTCTGTGCCGATCCGAACAGGTCGACCCGTTCGGATCGCGCACGATCCGTTGCACCCCTACCGCCCATCATAAAGCGCTGCGCAAACTGTTGGCGGGATGGTCCAGGAGCAGCAAAGAGGGACCCGAGAAGAGGAGCATGGCTACTCTGTGCAAAACCAACTGCACAGAGGAGGTAGGTATAAAATGTTTGTCAATAAAAAAAAAAAAAAAATGAACCTTAACAATCACTTTAAAAAAGGCTCAGGAGGTGAGTGAGGGCAGTGGCGTAGCTATAGGGGTGCGGCCCGCACTCAGGTGACACCCACGGCGCATCATTCATCTGTGCAATGTGCGGAGCTGAGCCACTCTGCACAGATGGAGTGGTCTGGGATAAATCTGCCCCGGTGCACCTATGACTGCCTGCTGCAGGCTGCTGAGGTGGCTCGATGTCATATTAACCCCCAACACACAGCACACAAAGCTACTCCGGGTCACAATGCCCCAGAGGGCAGCACTGCAGACACCACCCGTCCCATCTCTCCTGACCAATTAAAGCGATCACAGGAGTGACCAGCAGCAGTTTCGGCCAATTGGAGTAAGAGATTGGGAAAGATGTCCACTGCCCAGCAGTATCATTAAAAGAGAGTGTGGGAGCGGGTGAAGTGTATGGCAGCTCTACTGTCCCGGTGGCAGCAACTTCTAAAGACGAGACTGCACACCCTCTGTAAGTTGTAGCTGCTCTTGGGCAGAACCCCTCTGTCCTCTCTTCTGCCCTGTGAAGCATGCAGCACTCAACTTTGCACCTTGTACATAGAGAACTCTTGAGACTTGCCCCCTGTATACCGCAAGCATTTGAACCCTGCACCCTGTACGTAGCACCCTCCTGAGCCTTCGCCCTGGGTACATTGCACTTCTGTACCCTGCCCCCTGTGCGTGGCGCACTCCAGATTCCCCTCCCCCATCTGCATTGGCATTTAACTGCACACACCCATGCAAAAGGTAAACTGCTTCATACAAGCATTCACTTACATTACAGGCTATACGTGGCACCTGCTGCTCCCTGGTCTTTTTTGTCCCAGCTATTTTTATGTCTCTCATCGTCCACGCTCAGAAGATTAGGGGTGTTTTACCAGGTTCCAGTATATCCCATGTCCAGTTACTCATGCTGGGACTGAGGAAGAAGCCTGTCCTGGCTCGTTGTCTACAATAAAGAGAGAGGGTAATTGATCTTAAACGCCACACACCGTCATGGCTGGGCGAAACGTGTCAGTAGTGTGGCCCGGACAGAGCCAGACTGAGGCTGCTCTCACTAATGTGACAATCGGTCTCTCGTGGTGTGTGACATTTGAGGTTCTTTCTTTTCTCCATATCTCATCGTCCATGTACACGAGTCCTTAAAGTGCCATCTATCCAATGCATAGGGCAAAGATTTCAAATTGCCTCCCCCCTTGGTCCCGGCCCTGCATCTGTCTGCCTCTCAAATGTGCATGCTTAATAATAATGGCTGCTCACCCAACTCTACAGTTTTAAAATCCAGCGGCAAAGTTCTATAGGATGGAAGGGGTTAAGCTTTTTGGTGCAGCTATCACCTCCTTCCTCTGGCTTTCCTCCTATTCTTCTTTCTCCACATCCACAGCAAAGTTTCCTACTTTTGTTTCTGGTGCACACACTCCGTAGCACAGCGGGACAGCCAACAATCCCAATGCCATGTTATCCCACTTGTTTTTTTGGCTGCCGCGTGAACAGTCTAGGAAACAGTCCTGTTATGTATTTGCTTGGAAAGCGCGTGTCAAATAGATTTCTGAACTGGTTGAAGAATGTGTTTACAAGGCGGACGTGTTTTTCATTGCAGAAAAAGTCCACCAAAGAATGTGCTTATTTAACTTTTCATTTCACTGAATTTGGACTGCGCTGGGTAAACTGTACAGCGTGAGTTATGAAATTCAGATCATTAAAGCTGAACTCCAGGCAAACCATGAAATGCAAAGATTTAGAGACCTACATCTATAAAGCCAGTTTACCTGCAGCACAGATTCTTAGAATTCTAATGCTGCTAATTCATCCCCAGTCTGAGCTCTGCTGTACAGGGTAATGCAAGATGCCCATACCAAGTCAAATTCAGTTTAAAAAGTATGCATTTCAAATTGTAATTATGTAATATTAATATAGAGGTGTATTCTTTTGTATCTTCTATCTTTGCCGAGCGTTCAGCTTTTACCTATAGCAGTTGGCAAGTTTTTATATAAAGTTGCTTTTCGCTATATTGGGTGACAGAGATTTAAAAGCTAGACACTATCCGCTGTTTTATTTATTTTATATTATAATCATGGCTCGACGAACCCCGGGCGCCAGGTCGTCATTGCGACTAGAATTGGCGACCTGAGGCATCCTGTCTCTCCATGCGCCCCTGCCGCACGATCGCGTCGGGCCACGTCGGCAGGCCTGTGCTTTTGTCATCTGGCACCATCTTGTGGTGGTCGTTGGTATGACAAGACAACCAGCAATGCTAATGGAGCTTCCCCTGTCTGTTTTCACTCCTTCCCTCTAATTAGAACCCCCAACAAACATTTAATTTTTATGTAATATATATTATTTTCTTTTTTTCTAACACCCTAGAGAATAAAATGGCCGTTGTTGCAATACTTTGTCGCACCGTATTTGCGCAGTGGTCTTGCAAGCGCACTTTTTTGGGAAAAAAATACACTTTTTAAATTAAAAACCAAGGGCCAGATTCTCTAAGATCCTGCGGCGGCATCGCGTAAGCTATTTACACTACGCCGCCACAACTTACTGGAGCAAGTGCCGTATTCTCCAAGCACTTGCTCCGTAATTTGTGGCGGCGTAGTGTAAATTGCCCGGCGTATGGGTGGGTAATTCAAAGGGGGGCGGCTTGTATTTAAATTGAGCGCGCCCCCGCGGCGATCGAACTGCGCATGCGCCGGACGTACAAATAGCCCAGTGCGCATGCTCCAGCTCACGACGGAAAGCGTCAATGAAGCCGACGTGAGCGTCATTGATGTAAAGCCCTATTTGCGAACGACTTGGTAAAACTACGTAAACGACGGAAAAAGACGACGCTGTCCCGACTCCATACTTAACATGGCATATGATGGACCTTCGGAAACTTACCCCTCATATAGCAGGGGTAGGTTTACGCTTACGGAAACGACGACGAGGCGGCGCAAAAACGTTCGGGAATTGGCATATCAGGCTCATTTGCATAGTCAAATGGGAAAACAACATAAACACCACCTAGCGGCCAGAGAAGAATTGCATCTAAGATCCGACGATGTAAGTGTCTTACACCTGTCGGATCTACGCCGTATCTATGCGTAAGTGATTCTAGGAATCACACGCATAGATACCCGGGCCAAAAAACAGAGATACGACGGTGTATCTTGAGATACACCGTCGGATCTCTTTTGAATCTAAGACGCCAGTAAAGTTAGCCCAATTCTTTTTTTTTTTTCATATATTATAAAAAGATAATGTTATGCCGAGTAAATTGATACCCAACATCTCACAAGGGATTTTGTCCCACTCCTCTTTGCAGATCCTCTCCAAGTCATTAAGGTTTCAAGGCTGACGTTTGGTAACTTGAACATTCAGCTCCCTCCACATATTTTCCATGGGATTGGGGTCTTGAGACTGGTAGGCCACTGCCTTGAGATCATTGACCAGATTCTCCTGTGTAGTTTTGAGCTAATTCCTCACCATTCTCACGATCATTGAAACTCCACAAGGTGAGGTCTTGCATGGAGCCCTAGACCGAAGGAGATTTGACAGTTAGTTATTTTGTGTTTCTTCCATTTGCAAATAATCGCACAAACTGTTGTCACCCTCTCACCAAGCTGCTTGGCGATGGTCTTGTAGCCCATTCCAGCCTTGTGTAGGTCTACATCCTTGGACAGCTCTTTAGTCTTGGCCATGGTGGAGAGATTGGAATCCGATTACTTCTGTGGACAGGTGTCTTTTATACAGGTAACAAGCTGAGATTGGGAGCAATCCCTTTAAGAGAGTGCTCCTAATCTCAGCTCATTACATGTATAAAAGACACCTGGGAGCCCGAAATCTTGCTGATTGATAGGGGACCAAATACTTATTTCACTCATTAAAATGCAAATCAATTTATAACTTTTCTGAAATGTCTTTTTTTTTGTATACTATGTTGTTATTGTGACTCTCGCTGTTAAAATACACCTACCATTAGAATTATGGACTGATCATTTCTTTGTCAGGGACAAACTTACAAAATCAGCAGGGGGATCAAATATTTTTTTCCCTCACTGTATTGGCCTACATTTATGAAGAAATTTGTAATTTTTTTTTTTTCTTGGATGTTTTATAGCAGAAAGTAAAAAATATTTTATTTTCTTCTTTTTTTTTTTTATGGTGCAAAAAAAAACAAAAAAAACCCATAGAGGGGGCCAAATACCACCAAAAGAAACCTCTTTGTGGGGGGAAAATAGGACATAAATGTTATTTGGGTACAGGGTCTCGTGACCGCACTTGTCAGTTAAAGTTAACGCATTGCCCTATCACAAAAAAATGGGCTGATCAGGAAAGGGGGGTAAATATTTCGGGGGTTAAGATGGACCATGCTGGTCCAAACTATAACCTTCACTTACAAATGCGCTTGCCGTGAGTGCTGTATAAACTGTAAATGGCATTGGCTACATTCAGTATACAGCGCTGTGTTCATCCTGCTCCTGGATAAAATCGAGTCGGGCTGAGCGCTGTTAAGCACTTCATTGGTTGCTTTTATATTTTCTAAATCAAAAGCTTTCCTCTGAATTGGCAGAGGTGAAGGTTAGCTATCCACCAATCAGAGGAAGCCTTGCATTATTTTAGAAAATACAAAGCTACCTGTGAAGGGCTTTGCGGAGCTCAGCCTGACTCTATTAGTTTCAGCTGCGGGACAGGAAGTCCTTGTCTCACTGCCAGAACACAGCGCTGTATACTGTATGTAGTTGACATTTTCGAACATGTCCCTTTGCCAGAAGTCGATTAACCACTTCCATACCAGGCACTTACACACCTTCCCGCCCAAGCCAATTTTCAGCTTTCAGCGCTGTCGCACTTTGAATGACAATTGCACGTTCATGCTACACTGTACCCAAACATGTTTTATCATTTTGTTCCCACAAATAAAGCTTTCTTTTGGTGGTATTTGATTACCTCTGCGATTTTTATTTTTTTGCACAACTAAAAAAAATACCGAAAATTTTGAAAAAAAAATAAAAATTGGTAAATAAGTACGTTTTCTACTTCGATTATGGGCACCAATGTGGTGGCACTGATGGGCACCCGTGAGGCGGCACTGTTGGACACTAATGGGCACTGATAGGCGGCGCAGGTATGTGGCCCATGAATGGGCGGCACTGATGGGCACTTATAGGTGGCACTGGGCACTCATAGGCAACACTGCTGGGCACTTATGTGTGGCACTGATGGGTACTTATGGGTGGCACTAATAGGTGGGCACTGATGGACACTGAGGGGTGGCACTGATGAACACTGAGGGGTCTATGTTGCCAGTCAGTGCCCATTTGTGGGCACTGATTGGCATCTATTCTTCTTTTTTTTTTTTTTTTTAACTGCCCTTCCTTGGTGGTCCAGTTTGGGCTTCCCTGGTGGTGCAGTGTGGGCATCTGAGGGGGGCTGTGCTGATAAACAATCAGCGTGAACTCCTCCTGTCAGGAGAGCCGCCGATCGGCTCTCCTCTACTCGCGTCTGACAGGCTCTTCCTGTTTACATCGTGATCAGCCGTGATTGGACACGGCTGATCACGTGGTAAAGAGCCTCCGCCTGAGGCTGTTTACCGAGATCGGAGATGCAGGGTGTCAGACTGACACCCCGCATCACCGATCGCTGCGCGCCCCCGCGGTCGTGCGCCGGCATGTAATCCTGCAGGATGTCGATAGACGTCCAGTCAGGATTTCACAACCACTTCCCGCACATCAATTGACCATTGACCGGGCGGGAAGTGGTTAAACAATCCACTTCTGTCGAGCGGGGTAGACCACACCCTGATTGAAATTGGGCTACTCTATACTGGACTGGCATCATTTCAATCTGGGTATGGGCAGTATTGGGCCCTGTACACAGCATTTATCCTCTTGTTGTTAGACCCCAAAACCAAACTAGCAAGCGATCAAATTGCTCATTTGCAAGAGTTGAAAAACTGCTTTTGTAGATTAGTCCTCATCATGGGACTGTCAGCACTTCTCTGTATATGAAAGTGCCTAAGGGGAAAGGAAAGTTGGATGCCACATTGTTGTGTAGGAAGCGCACTGTTTTTTCACTGAAATCTACACTCTTGATACATACACTATATTACCAAAAGTATTGGGACACCTGCCTTTATACGCAAATCAACTTTAATGTCGTTCCGGTCTTGGTCCGTAGGGTTCAATATTGAGTTGAAGCTGTTATAGCCGCAAAGGGTGGGCCACTCCCGGGTGGGCCACTCCCTTTGCAGCTAGAACAGCTGCAACTCTTCTGGGAAGGCTGTCCACAAGGTTTAGGAGTGTGTCTATGGGAATGTTTCACCATTCTTTCAGAAGCACATTTTGTGAGGTCAGGCACTGATGTTGGACGAGAAGGCCTGGCTCACAGTCTCCACTCTAATTCATCCCAAAGGTGTTCTATTAGGTTGAGGTCAGGCCAATTAAACTCCCCCCATCTCAAACTCGCTCATCCATGTCTTTTGGACCTTGCTTTGTGCACTGGTGCGCAGTCACATTCCCATAGACTAGAAGCTGTTATAGCTGAAAAGGGTGGGCCCAACTCATCACTGAACCCTACAAACGAAGACTGGGATACCATTAAAGTTCATATAAAGGCAGGCGTCCCAATACTTATGATGATATAGTGTATGTGCAACTACCAGCAAGCATATTGGCCTTGTTGCTGCTTTCACCAATTCCTATACATATGAACCGAATGCTATTCAGCAACAGTCTCCATGCTGCGGTCACAACTTCCCATACATGTATACCTTCCATTGCTTTGTAGTGCAATGTCCATGTCACGGCTGTCCTGTATGTAAATCATTTGCACTTCAGCAACACCATGTCCCCAACATTCTTCTGACACTCGCTCTCCATATTAAACATCCACATTGGTAGAATATTGTCCCTGTCACTGAGGTCTGTCACTTCTTCCTAAACATAGTACGTCCCATCTCCTGCTCAACAGCGTATTGTCCCTGTCACTGAGGTCTGTCACTACACAATTTGTATCATCTCCTGCTCAACAGCATATTGTCCCTGTCACTGAGGTCTGTCACTTCTTCCTACACATAGTACGTCCCATCTCATGCTCAACAGCATATTGTCCCTGTCACTGAGGTCTGTCACTTCTTCCTACACATAGTACGTCCCATCTCATGCTCAACAGCATATTGTCCCTGTCACTGAGGTCTGTCACTTCTTCCTACACATAGTACGTCCCATCTCATGCTCAACAGCATATTGTCCCTGTCACTGAGGTCTGTCACTTCTTCCTACACATAGTACGTCCCATCTCCTGCTCAACAGCATATTGTCCCTGTCACTGAGGTATGTCACTTCTTCCTAAACATAGTACGTCCCATGTCCTGCTCAACAGCATATTGTCCCTGTCATTGAGGTCTGTCACTTCTTTCTACACATAGTACGTCCCATCTCCTGCTCAACAGAATATTGCCCTGTCACTGAGGTATGTCACTTCTTCCTACACATAGTACGTCCCATGTCCTGCTCAACAGCATATTGCCCTGTCACTGAAGTCTGTCGCTTCTTCCCACACATATGTACCATCTTATGCTCAACAGCAAATTGTCCTCGTCACTGAGGTCGGTCACTACACAATTTTATATCCTCTCCTGGTCAGCCGCATATTGCTCCTGTCATTTTACGTCTGTCACTGCTTCCTACACATATGCACCAGCTCTTGCGCAACAGCATATTGTCCCTGTCACTTCTTCCTACACATAGTACGTCCCATCTCCGGCTCAACAGCATATTGTCCTTGTCACTGATGTCTGTCACTGCTTCTCATATACATGTACCATCTACTAAGCAGCATATTGTCCCTGTCACTGCTTCCTACACATATGCACCATCTCCTGCTCAACAGCATATTGTCCCTGTCACTGATGTGTCACTGCTTCTTATATACATGTACCCTCTACTAAACATATTGTCCCTGTCACTGCTTCCTACACATATGCACCATCTACTACTCAACAGCATATTGTCCCCGTCGCTACACAATTTGTATCCTCTCCTGCTCAAAAGAATATTGTCTCTGTCTCGGCTTCATCTCTCGATCTATCTTCTGCTCAACAACATTGTCCCTGTCACTGATGTCTGTCACTGCTTCCCACACATATGTACCATCTTATGCTCAACAGCAAATTGTCCTCGTCACTGAGGTCGGTCACTACACAATTTTGTATCCTCTCCTGGTCAGCCGCATATTGCTCCTGTCATTTTATGTTTGTCACTGCTACCTACACATATTTACTATCTACTAAACAGCGTATTGTCCCTGTCACTGCTTCCTACACATATGCATCTCCTGCTCAACAGCTTATTGTCACTGATGTCTCTCACTGCTTTCCACACCCACGTACCATCTACTACACAACAGCATATTGTCCTTGTCACTGCTTTCCACACCCACGTACCATCTACTACTCAACAGCATATTGTCCTTGTCACTGATGTCTGTCACTGCTTCCTTCACACATGTACCATCTCCTGCTCAGGAGCATATTGTCCTTGTCACTGCTGTCTGTCATGGCTTCCTGCACATACAGTATGCATCATCTGACAATTGTAAAGCTTACATGCGCCTTATCATGACCTACAGCATTTTTATCATTGCTGTGAGATGGTCGTGTACAGTGAACATTTGTGTTACACTTTAATACGCTCCCTTCAATATAATCACTTGCTTGCTCTGACCAGTAACTTGTGTAGCCAGCCACTGATTAGTTTCCTCGATAAGTACCGTATGTGGTTTTGGTATTACTGAAGAAAAGGTAAATTTTTACAAGCGTTTCACCATCGTTTTCACCATTATCGGCTTTTCTGCCTTCCTGAGTGAGGCTGAGCCAGGGATTATTGGAGTGATGGATATCCGGCCACATTCCGACACCCACCTCGAATCCCCCCTAATCTCAACCATCCTCCTGCACTCCTCCTTGGATGAGGACATGTTGCCTGATATAATTGTTACTAGAATTAGAAGACTGACGTTAATATCTCTAGAAGTCTTTCTCCATCTCTATTGTGGGACTTCACTAAATGACTTGTTGAAAGCCTCAATAGCATGTTTAATGGCATGGGATTGCACTTTAGGCCTGCTGCTGCCATTGAACTCTTTATTGCGTACATTTTCATGAAATCACAGTTGCAGCAAGCGGTATTTCAGTTTTTTTTTTATTGCACTGCACCTAAAATTCCCATAAAACGCACAGATATGAACGGGACCTATGCTTCATTTTGAATGGTATCCCAATGCACCTGCACTGCAACAATGTGCATTGTGACTTGCTACAAAATATGCAGTAAGCACCAGATTTTCATGCGTGAGGTGCAATGCAGACAATTAATTTGGAATGGGATGCCTAATGTAGGCCATCTCAATGCATGAAAATGTGTGTGTTGTAGTGCGGTGTGGTATGGTGTGATTGGGCACTTAACAGGGCTCATAGACATAAGGGGAGAGTTGCCTGATATTGCTGGATTGGGTATTGATCTTGTGTTGTGGTGCCTGTATTTTACACTGGTTGGGTGCTGTTGTGGGGGTAGGACAGTCAAATACGTTAAAAAGACTCTTGGATCAGCCACCCCGCCTCTGCTCCCTCAAGTTCCCTTTGCCACCATTGACCTAAACTTGGAAGGTTGGCAAAATGGAGTTTCCAAGTTTATGGGTTGCGTTGTCTGGGCTGCTTGTATGAATGACATACAGTTAGAGCAGGGGGCTCCAAACTAGGGACCAGTTTACTATCCATCAGACTTTAAGGGGGCCAGACTGTGGCCTTCGGGAATAGAAAAGGTCTCCACATCGGGGGGACAAATCTTTGGTGTCGGTAGGAGGAATTGTGCCCTATCGATGTCCATTTAGAGGAATTTGCCCTTTCATTCACTGTCAGTGGGGGGGCGGATCAATTATGCCCCATTGTTGGTGCCCCAAATGGCTGGATAAAAGCAAGCAAAGGGCCGCAGTTTGGAGACCGCTGACTTGGAGGACAACAGCAACCTCCTCTACAGTGGTGGACAGTTGCCAAAAGCCCCTGTACAACTGTTGGGAAAGTGAGGGCACTTATTCATTATGTATCCAATACCAGTTAATGGGGGTGAGCGGTGTCCAGGTCTGAGTGATTGTAAACGTGGGTCCAAGCACCCATCTGACCTGCATCAATATAAATGGGCCCCCAAGTCTCAAACCACTTGTACAGACTGTAGCCGCACAAGGGCCCTCTGTCTGTTAAGCTATGAATAAGCACTAAAATTTGGTGTGAAACGCGTCAGCTTTTTACCCCATCTGCTGTGGCATGCTTTTTGTGTGTTTTTTTTTTTAATTTTACAATAAAAGCAATTTATTTTTGGAGTGCCGCTGTCCAGAACGTTTTTCCTTCATTTTGTAGCCCTCTGTCTGTTGATGTTCCTTTTAAGGCCCCTTTCACCCTGGAGCAGGGGCGGCGTCGGCGGCACTTTACCGTCAATTATGCAGCGCTATTCGGCCGGGGCGTTTTTTTCCCCGCTATCGGCCGACAAAGGGTTAAAAAACACTGCAATGCGCCTCTGCAGACACGCTTTCCCGGCGGTATAGCCGCGGTGCACCATTGACTTCAATGGGCAGGAGCGGTATACACACCGCTGCAAAGATGCGTCTAGCAGGACTTTTTCTACTGTCCTGCAAGCGCACCGCTCCAGTGTGGAAGCCCTCTGGGCTTTAACTTTGGAGAGACAGCAGCGGGTGTTTCAGGTCAGTTTGCAGGCGCTATTTTTAGCGTTGTAGCGCCTGCAAAATAACCCAGTGGGAATGGGGTTTAAGTTGAGTCCGTGACCAGACTCAGCCCCTGATTTTGATTCATCTTCCGAGTAGTTGTTCCCCCTGTGTTTCAGCCCACCGTGAAATGCCACTGGTGCCACAATGACATATCAGCAGGCTTGGGCATTATGGGGAGCAGGGTGACATGCCTGTTCTGTGCAAATCGTAGCTTAGAAAGTTATTTGCATAATAGGGAGATCGTTGGCAGCATTGGGCTGCACTGATTCTGCAGCAAGGGATATGTGCCAACATCCTGTGCCATCACCTACCTCCTACTGATGTTGGTTTTACTTTTGATCTATACACTGGCCCACTTTAAATGCATTAAAATCTGGTTCCTATGTGTTGCTATACTTTCTTCTTCACCATTACTTATTTGAAAGTTGACCTATGCTTTCATCATAACTTTCCTTTTTGTATGTGTCGCCTAACCCTTGTTTTGTAATCTTTGGAGATATTCATCTCTTTGATGCCAGTCACAACACTAAAACTGAACCATTGACCCCCTTCTTGCCTAAAGAGGATTGGGGGGAAGCTGATGTTTTACAAGAGCTGATCTTGAACAAAGATCTTGCTGTTGCTTTGACATTACTCTTGTTGACAATGTTGTGGTCAGGAGGGGTCATTAATATTCACACTTTTTACATAATTCAATAGAGTACATGTCAGCATTACAAAACCACATTGTCATTTTGAGGAAAAGTATGTCTTGCTTTACCTAAACTCAAGCCGGGTCAAGGATCTCGTGTTCTCTGGCTACTACCAGTTTTTTTATCTTGGCTAGTTCTATGCATTAAAGGGTTTGTAAAGGATTTTTTTTTATCTTAATAGCTTCCCTTACCTTATTGCAGTGCTGTTTTCATGTCCTCATTGTTCGGTTTTTTTTTTTTTTGCTCTCAAGTTGCTGTAATTCTTCTCTGATCTCCACACTTCCTGGTTGTCTGTTTCCTTATAACCACAGTACTGGAGCTTTCTCTCTGTGGTCACTAATCAAGGAGGTGTGATTACTGTGTGTCTAAAACCCCTCTGAACCAATCGGTTTTGTTTTCCAAACCATCACTGGCCTGTATTGGCTCTGTGGCTCTGTACATCACAGAAGCAGGAAACAGCATGCAAAACCGAAAGTAAATTGTAGGTACATTATATGATTGATTTTATAATCGTTTTTTCTTTACAACTCCTTTTAAGATAAAAAGCCTTTTGTGTGTAGCCGCCCCCCCTAATACTTACCTGAGGTCCCTCTCTGTCCAGCGATGTCCACGAATGTCTCATCCGTCCCAGATTCTCCTTCCTGATTGGCTGAGAAACAGCAGCGGTGCCATTGGCTGCCGCTGCTGTCAATCGAAGTCGGCTAGCCAATCGGGGGACAGAGGCTTGGGGCTCTGCGTCTGAATAGGCACAGGGAGCTGTGACTCAGCTTGAGTGCCCCCATAGCAAGCTGCTTGCTGTGCGGGCACATAACAGAAGGGAGGGGCCATTTCACTGAATAGGGACCAAAGAGGAGGATCCAGGCTGCTCTGTGCGAATCCACTGCAACAGCTGGTAAGTATAACATGTTTGTTTTATTTATTGGAGAAAAAAACTAGCCTTGACAACCCCTTTTAAAAGCTGACTTTTAATAATCACAACACTATCTCTGACATAGGTACGCCAGTAGGCTCTGTGGTAGAGCGAGGGTACATCGGCCAGTGGTTGTACCATAAGTTCAGAAAACGTGCTTCATAGTAAACCTGGAAGTTGTCTTTACTCACCAAACAGTAAGGCCTCATACACACAGATGGTTTGAAGCATAAAAAACGTGATAACATCCCAGGTGGCACATGCAGGTGGCACATGCACCCGGACATAGAAGAGAATAGCTGAACTTTGATATATGCTGATGCTGATGTTTTTACATTTGTAGTCTTGATAATGACTGACTCTTGGTAATTTTTTTTTTTTGATGGGAAACTTTTTAGTGTTTCTTAAAATGTAAAAGTTTAAAAAATATATAAAATAAAATATTTACATTTTTATTAAATTTATTTTACTAACATAGACATTAAACTGAGACAAATCAATTTTTTCACTTCCTTGGCTGGGTGTTTTTGCACCATGCCTGTCTATAGAATATAATGGCAATCACCAAAGAGGAGAACTCTGCGGGCATTATTATGATGAGGCCCAATGTGTGTATGCCAACTGCACAGGACTCAAGGTCAAGCTTTGTATCTCTAATCCCCCGTACACACGATCGTAAATTCGACAGCAAAAGTCTGATGTGAGCTTTTGAACGGAAATTCCGACCATGCGTATGCTCCATCGGACTTTTGCTGTCTGAATTTCCACCAAAAAAAAAAGAGCTGGTTCTCAAATTTTCAGACGGGAAAAAAATCCTATTGGAATTTCCGACGCATGCTCGGAAGCATTGAACTTCATTTTCTCGGCTCGTCGTAGTGTTGTACGTCACCGCGTTCTTGACGGACGAAAGTTCAGACAACTTTTGTATTACCGTGTGTATGCAAGCCAAGCTTGAGCGGAATTCCGTTGGGAAAAACTATCCAAGGTTTTTCTAACGGAAAATCCAATCGTGTGTGTATGCGGCATAAGGCTAGCGATACATAATTCCTATTTTTTCTTTACATGTGGCAGCTGCATTAGTTAGAATTTTTCAGGCCGAGAACATTTTAGCAGGTACAGAAAATACCTGTTGACCTTCCCAGAAATTCAGTGTCCTTGTCACTGCCTGTGAGCTAAACTGAAAGCACAAACCACACTATCATCTTTCTATAGACTCCTCCATGTAGAGCAGTGGTCTTCAAACTGTGGCCCCGAGGGCCGGATGTGGCCCTTTGCTTGCCTTTTTCCTGCCCTTGGGGCACTATTTTTCCCACTGATACGAGACACTATTCTGCCACCTCACACCAACAATAGGACACCATTTCTCCCACTGACACCAAAAATGGGGTACTATTCCTCCCTATGATATCAACGATGGGCCACTATTCCTCCCCCTAATACCAAATGTGGCAATATTTACACTGACCACTGATGTCAGGGAATTTTCCACCCCCGCTGACCAAAGTCCGGCCCTCCGAGAGTGTGAAGGACAATAAACCGGCCCTTTGTTTAGAATGTTTGGAGACCCCTGATGTAGAGGATATGAAGAGAGGAAGATTTGTTTAAAAGCATTTATAACCATGGGGTGAGTGAGCATTGAACTCCTATGACAGGACCTCTGTTTTCAGGGTCATCATGTAAAATTAAAGGGGGAAAAAGTCTGAAAATTAATGTTTTTGGTTTTAGATACACTTTAACCACTTAACTCCCAGACCATATTGCTGCCCAAAGACGAGAGCACTTTTTGCGATTCAGGACTTGTGTCGCTATAACGGACAATTGCGCTGTCGTGCGACGTGGCTCCCAAATAAAATTGGCGTCCTTTTTTCCCCACAAATAGAGCTTTGTTTTGGTGGTATTTGATCACCTCTGGTTTTTATTTTTTGCGCTATAAACAAAAATAGAGCGACAATTTTGAAAAAAAATTGATATTTTTTACTTTTTGCTGTAATAAATATCCCCCAAAAATATATAAAAAAAAACATATTTTTTTCCTCAGTTTAGGCCGATACGTATTCTTCTACATATTTTTCTTAAAAAAAAAAAAAATCGCAATAAGCGTTTATTGATTGGTTTGCGCAAAAGTTATAGCGTTTACAAAATAGGGGGTATTTTTATGGCATTTTTATTAATATATATATATTTTTTTTATTAGTAATAGCGGCGATCAGCGTTTTTTTTTTTTTTTGGTACTGTGACAATATGGCGGACACTTTTGACACATTTTTGGGACCATTGGCATTTTTATAGCGATCAGTGCTATAAAAATGCATTGGATTTACTATAAAAATGCCACTGGCAGTGAAGGGGTTAACACTAGGGGGCGGGGAAGGGATTAAGTATGTTCCTGGGTGTGTTCTAACTGTAGGGGGGGTGGCCTCACTAGGGGAAATCACTGATCTTCTGTTAATACATTGTATGAACAGAAGATCAGCATTTCCCCCACTGACAGGACCGGGAGCTGTGTGTGTCCCCGCTCTGTAACGAGCAATCTCGGGTGCCCGGCGGCGATCGCGCCTGCCGGGCACTGGACTCGGGGGCGCGCACGCGCTCCTAGTGACCTGCGAGAGAGCCGACGTAGAGCTACCGGCTCTCGCGCAGGGGAGCCAATCTGCCGCCGTAAAACGACGGCGGCAGGTCGGCAAGTAGTTAATAAGACCATGCAATGAGGAATCTGCTGTATCATAAATGGTATGACCACCCTAAAAAGATGGAAAAGAGGGAAAGGGAGGAGAGAAGGAAGGAAAGAGAGGGAAAGGGATAAGAATCTGTAAAGGACAAGACCTACCCTACCGAACACCCTCACAAAACAGCAGAGCACCATGGGCGTAATGTAAATGGTGTGGGCACGATTCCAAGTGGTGCCGTGTATGGGTCTTAACACAGCTTATTGGTGGAACCAACCATATATAAAATGTGATGTTTTCTTATGTGATTTTATATAGCCTGGTTTAGATAAGGTAATAAAATGTATGATCTCTTCAGGTGAGGATAAGTCCTGGCTCTCGTAATTTGCTGCAGCACTTCTTGAAGTATTTTTATTTATTTTGTGATCATCCACAAATTTGTCTGCTTCTTTCAAAGATACTATTGTGCCGCTGATGTTCTTCATGTTTTCTTTTTTTTTTTAAATTATGTTTATTGAATTTTTCAAAATATTAGTGTACAAGCATTTTCAATAAAGCATTACACATCAAACTTTTGTGTTGAGAAACACCAACTTCTTGTCTTACATAAGTTTAAATGAACTGACATATTAAAAACTTTAATAAGTATATATATTTAAAGTAGAACTTGAGTAAATGGGGAGGGGAAATGATAAGAGAGAGGAGAGAAAGGTTTGTCTGTTTACTGAAATGAGTAAATAATATTACGTATCAATAGGCATATTTTATAATTTCGTTATGTTATGTGCTAACTAAAAACGTCCAGAATAAAGGTCAATTTATCTAGAACAATCCATCAGGATTCCAGTAAGGCATGACAATCAGCGGAATTCACAAAGTGTGTCCAACAGGACCATTTATCAAGATACGATCTTGAAGAGTCCCTAGATTGATGAATTAATTCTTCCATTTTGGAAATATGATTTACCTTACGTATCCATTCCGGAATGGTAGGTGGGAGATTTTGTTTCCACTTTGCTGGTATGCAAAGCCTCGCTGCATTGATGAGGTGTATTATAATAGTGTCTTTGTAAACAGAGTGAGAGAGGCTAGACAAGTGTAATAAGTATTGTCCCGCCGTGAAATCGGGAGAGTAAGTAGTTATTTGTACTATCAATTTATGCACTCCCATCCAAAATTCAGCCAATACATTGCATTCCCACCAAATGTGTATCAAACTTCCCGGCGCGATCATACATCGCCAGCAAAGGGGCGATGTGTCGGGGTTAAATTTGTGAATGACCGACGGGGTCTTGTACCATCTTGAATAGATTTTGTATCCGTTTTCTTGTGTACAGATGTTCAATGTGCCTTTGTGCAATCGTTTAAATACATTCGCCCATTGATCATTCGTCACAGAAACTTGAAGGTCCTTTTCCCAGTGAAGGTTTGTTTTGTCCAATTGAGGGTCTATGTCAGAATTTAGAAGGTTATAAGTGAAGGAAATGAGGTGGCTCTGAGGGGATTCCCTAAGGCAAATTGTTTCAAATTGTGTCTTTGGCCTATACCATCCACTCATTGGTTCTAGCCTTTCAAGAAATCTAGTGATTTTAACATAATTGATATTGGAGATTTTACAATTAGGGTCAGTAGTTTGGAAGGATTCAAGAGATAAAAGGATATTATTCTTAAAGAAATCTGTAGCTCTATATAACATTACTGGAGGAGTATCGGATGTCGATGTGTTACTGTCAGGGAGATAAATTTCAGGATTTATTGTGATTGGGGTAACTGGTCCATACATGGAAGACACCTTCTTCGTCTTACATAAATTCCTGAATATCTTCAGGGACGCTCCTACCATGGGATGTGTTTTAGTTATACGAGGGATCTTTTTGGGGTTGATCCATGGTAGGTGTCTTATAGGTGCACTCGAAAAACAGGAAAGTTCCTCCAATGCTATCCAATCTTTGGATCGAGCATGCACTTGCCAGTCAATTATCTTGGAAAGGTGGCAGGCCCAATAGTACTTGCGCAAATCCGGAAGTCCGATACCTCCCAGATGCTTGGGTTCCACCAATTTGTCCCATTTAATTCGAGGTTGTTTCCCACCCCATATAAAGTTTACACAAATCTTACGAAAGGACGTGAAAAAAGAGTTGGGGATACAAATAGGCAGTGTCTGAAACAGGTATAAAAATCTCGGTAGGATGTTCATCTTAATTATATTCGCACGACCAAACCATGAGAATAGTCCCTTATCCCATCTTGTTAAATCGGATCTAACCACATTCAATAGTGGAACAAAATTATTAGGGTATATGTCATCTAAATGGGGGGACAAATTAACGCCCAAGTAGGACAATACTCTATCTTCCCAAACAAATGGGAAGTTCTGTTTGCATAGATTAACCTGGTCTGGAGGTAGGGAGATATTGAGGGCTCTGGATTTTGCAAAATTAATTTTCAGGTTGGATATGTCTTGGAAGATGGAAAAGTCTTTTAACAGATTGGGGAGTGTAATTATAGGATTAGTCAGAAATAATAGCACATCATCAGCGAATGCAGCTAATTTATATTGTTTATCTCCAATGGTTATCCCCACAATGTCCTGATTGGCTCGGAGCTTACATAGGAGGGGTTCCAATATTAGAACGAAAATGATCGGTGATAATGGGCATCCCTGTCGAGTTCCATTGGACACAGAGAAAGCCTCCGACAGGCCGCCATTTATTTTGATCCTTGCTGTTGGGGAGGAGTAGAGAAGGTTGATATATTGTAGCATACGTTCGTTTAGTCCCATAAATCCTAATGCTGTGTGCATATAATCCCAAGCTATCCTATCGAAGGCTTTCTCTGCGTCCAACGAAAGTACAAATCCCGGGAACTTCGATACCAGTAACCAATTTTGAATGTTTAGGACCTTGATGGTATTATCTCTGGCCTCTCTCCCAGGAGTGAATCCCACTTGATCCAAAGAGATTAGGTTATTCAGGAGGGGTAATAGGCGGTTCGCTAATATTTTCGCATACAGCTTTACATCCACGTTCAGCAGTGAAATGGGTCTGTAGTTGGATACTAGATTTTTGTCTTTGTTTGGTTTTGGGATCATCACTATATGTGCTTCAAGCAGATCTTTGGTCGATGTCCATTGGGTTGGATCCGAATTAAATGCTTTTATAAAATGGGGGATTAGGAGTTCTTTAAAGGTTTTAAAATAATCAACCGAGAAACCGTCAGGGCCCGGGCTTTTCCCGATATTAAGTTGTTTGAGAGCTCCAAGAGCTTCACCTGTTTCCAAGGGCTTATCTAAGTCTTTGGCTATCTTTGGGTCAATCGGTTTGGGACAGTATGAACTTAGAAAATCAGTGATCATGGATTTCCTTGAACTTGAGTCGAATTTCGGTGTTGTGTCACGTAAATTATATAAATTAGAGTAGAATTTTTGGAACTGTCTGGTAATATCAGAAGTACAGGTTAATTTTTTACCTGTTGGATCATTGATAGAGTGGATGTTGTCAAATTTTTTGCTTGAAGCATTCAGGGAGTTAGCTAGAAGTTTGCCCGTTTTGTTACCAAATTCATAAAAGAATTTCTGCGAGTAAACTTTGTTACGTTTAATTTTTTCCCCCAATATTTGAAGTAATTCATTCCTGGCAGTAGTTAATTCAGCTAGTACATCTGATGCGAGTGAGCTTTTATGATTCCTTTCTAACATCTCTATTCGGTCAGTAAGTAGTTTTATACGTTCCCGCCTATCTTTATTCCTTTTTGCCAACAAGGAAATCAGCTCGCCTCTTAACACACATTTGTGGGCTAGCCATAATGTGGGAGGATGCACGTCAGACGTTGAGTTTTCCTTGAAGTAATAAGAAATTGCAGAATCCAATTTTCGGATTGTGTTTTTGTCATTTAATAATGAATTATCTAGTCTCCAAGGTTTCCGGGAAAGGGGTTTGTCTTCAATGGACAAACACATCGTAATGGGATTATGATCGGATAGGATCATGGGATCAATAGAAGTGTTGTTTAGTAATTCCAGGCCGTTTTGCGAGATATAAAAATAGTCTAACCTAGAGTAGGAATTATGTGGGGGGGAGTAGAAGGTATAGTCTTTAGAAGAGGGGTTCATGGTGCGCCAGGAGTCATGTAACGATAGACGGTGTAGCAATTTTTTAATTAAATTCAATGTTCTGTATGGGGTCTTGGAGGAGCCCGATGAGGTGTCTAAAAGGGGGTTCATTGTTAAATTAAAGTCTCCACCTAGTATCACTAGACCCGAAGCAAAGAGTTCTAGTGATTCTATTATGTCTGTAAAGAACGGGGCGTGAAGTCTATTTGGGGCGTATATGTTAGCCAGGGTTACCGATTGGTTGTATAGTGTACCTTTTATGAACAAGAATCTACCCTCCCTATCAACCTTAGTATCCAAAATTTGTATGGGACAGTGTTTAGATATCAAAATAGAAACCCCTTTGCTCTTGGAATCGGAGTTAGTGGCATGTAAGATGTGGGGAAAGTATTTATCGGTAAATATGGTATAGTTATCAGTCTTAAAGTGTGTTTCTTGTAGGAAAATTATGTCTGAGCCCGATTTCTTTAGAAGTAGCAGAAGTTTTGACCTTTTTTCTGGTATATTGAGCCCTTTGGTGTTCAAGGAGTATAATTTGATCTTCCTTTTCGCAGCATTCATATTATTAGCGGAAAAGGATATTTCAGTAAATAGAATAGAATTGAATAATCAGATCTGGAAGAAGGGGAAAAAAAAAAAAAAAAAAAAGGGGGGGGGGGAAAAATAACAAAAATGAGATAATAAAAAGAGATAATCTACTGTATCTTCGAATCCTCCTGAAGGAGGATAGAAACCAAAATATAATATGTAACAATGTCTCTATGCCCTATACCTAAAAGGTGAGATAGGCAAAGATAGTTGCTACTTGGGGGTTGAAATCTAAGTCCAAAATCAACAACAGAACTAAATCACTACCCGCCGCCACAACTGTGTATATAATAAATATATACTGTAAGAGGCATATGTATATTACAAAAGTTAGCCATTCATCCTACTAAAAAATAGATAGACATATATTGAACAAGAACCACAAGTGTTGCGTACATGTACATGTCATCTCACTCAGTTTGATTATCACATAACTGGTAGTCATGCCGATCACCAGCTTGTGTGTAAACAAACACATTGCCAATGCAGGGAGTTCATAGCTATAATATAAATTGGGTTCACTAAAGGAAAATAATGCATAAGACTGGTATAGTAAGTAGTCCAGAACGTGTGGACATAAAAGGGTTTTTTAAACCTAATATGTCAAGAGATAAGACATATATATTATAAAAGTTTAACCATTCACCCTGCTGAAAAATAGATAAACATATATTGAACAAGAACCACGAGTGATGCGTGTATGTTTAGGTCATCTCACTCAGTTTGATTATCACAGAACTGGTAGTCATGCCGACTACCAGCTTGTGTGTAAACAAACACATTGCCAATGCAGGGAAATCACTGCTATAATGCAAATTGGGTTCACTAAAGGAAAATAATGCATAAGACTGGTATAGTTAGTAGTCCAGAAAGTGTGGACATAAAAGGGTGTTTTAAGCCTAATATGTCAAGAGATAAGACATATATATTACAAAAGTTTAACCATTCACCCTACTGAAAAATAGATAAACATATATTGAACAAGAACCACGAGTGATGCGTATATGTTTAGGTCATCTCACTCAGTTTGATTATCACAGAACTGGTAGTCATGCCGACCACCAGCTTGTGTGTAAACAAACACATTGCCAATGCAGGGAAATCACTGCTATAATGCAAATTGGGTTCACTAAAGGAAAATAATGCACAAGACTGGTATAACTAGTAGTCTAGAAAATGTGGATATAAAAGGGCGCTTTAAACCTAACATGTCAAGAAATAAGACATATTATTTGAAAAGTACCCTGCCAGTATAAACAAAGTTACTTTTCAATAACCCTTCAGATATTAAACCTAGAATTAATGTGAAAATTGGGAGAAAAGGGAGAATAGAAAACAGTTCTAGGCTTAAGTAAAACAAAACAATTCAAACTATTAATATTCTTTCCTTGCCCTCCTGGGCTTAGGTGTAGTTGTAGCTCGAGAATCGTTCACCGAATCTGCGCTGGGTGGCTGGCTGTCGTCCGATGATTGGGAACGTCGTCTCCGGACCCTGGAGGAGGATGTTTCCATCAGATCATCTTTAGCTTCACCTTTTGCGGGAGTCTTAGCTCTAAAGTCTGCATACCAATTTGGCAAATCCATATACTCTATGTCCATCGTTTTGCAGAATGACCGTAGGTCCTCCGGCACTCTCAGAACCGCAATGTGACCTTGATTATTGGCTTGTAGACCGAATGGGAATTTCCATTTGTATATGATCCCCTTGTCACGCAATTTGTCTAGGAGTGGTTTCACATCCCTCCTATTCTGCAGGGTAATATGAGACAAGTCTTGATAAAAGGAGATGATGTTTCCTTCATACACGTATTTAGCTCTTAGTCTAGCATTTCTGAGTATGTTTTCCTTAAGTAAGAAATCATCTATGTGACAGATTATGTCTCTGGGGGGATCAGATGGTTTGCCTCTCGGTCGAAGCGCTCTATGGATGCGCTCCATTTTGATGGTAGTCTGCGGAGGACGTCCTAATAAGTTGTTAAAAATTCCAGTTATTATTGGAGTAATTTGATCTGCCTCCACCGATTCTGGGAGTCCCCTCACTCTCACATTATGCCTCCTGCTGCGATTTTCCAATTCCTCTACTTGGCGATTCAATTCCCTAAGGTGTAGGGTATTGGCATTAACTTTAGAATTTACATGACGCAGCGCTGCTCCTTGTTGCGCAGTATGTAATTCCATCTCTTGTACTCGCGCTGTAACTGCACGGATCTCCACACTTAGTTCTGTAATGACAGCTGTTAGCGTGGTTTTTATGTCTGCCGCAACCAAGTTTAAATCATCCAGGTTTAGATTACGTTGTACCTCGCTCTTGGTTGCCGGTACTCGATCACCGTATGTGGGAATTTGATTAAATCCCAGTAAATGAGCTCCGTTGTTCCCAAGGGGGAGATTCTGTGATTCCGCCATTGCGGTATAGGGCTAAACAGATCAAGTATTGGTGATTGTCCCAAGAGTCTTCCGTTTCGGGTAAAAATGGTATCAACAGATTCCCTGGGGTTATGGGATGTTAAGTGGCCAATATGGGATGATCGGTCCTCTTACCGGCGCCTATGTGTTCAGAGCTTTGTCCGTGGCGGCGGGAGCTTTCCGTTCAAGCTGCCATACTTGAGCTCGGCTAGACCACGCCCCCTCGTTCTTCATGTTTTCTAAGTTTAATAAAGACAAATGATTGTTTAAAGATGCTCAGGACCCTTTTTTTTACCCCCTCCCTCTTTTCTCATGTGATAGAATGTCAACTTATGAAGACAGAACGACCAAAACCAAACACATTCATCATCCGATGTCTCCAGTGGACCACAGTTATAGAAAGAACGTTTCACGTGGATTCTCCTGAGGAGAGGTAATACTTTCTTTCATATTTAAAGAAGAATTCTTTTGTAATTAAGAGCTGGGAGTTGTTTCGAAGACACGAGCTGTTGGAAGTGGCTGAATACAACCAATTTTGAATGAATTTCTTTGCTGTAGAAGAGGAAGTAGTGTGTAAACAAGAGGCTCTTCAGCACCTGAAGCCCTCAGACACCTTGGGCCAGATTCAGGTAGACGAACGACGGCGTATCAGTAGATACGCCATCGTAACTCAGAATCTGCGCCGTCGTATCTTTAAGCGTATTCTCAAACTGAGATACGCTTCTCTGTTGCTAAGATACGACCGGCGTAAGTCTCATACGCCGTCGTATCTTAGCTGCCAATTTACGCTGGCCGCTAGGGGATTTACACTTGAATATGTAAATTATCTAGATACGCCTATTCACGAACGTACGCACAGCCGTCGCAGTAAGATACGCCGTTTACGTAAGGCGTTTTTCAGGCGTAAAGATAAAGCAACAAAAAGATGGCGCAGCCAATGTTAAGTATGGACGTCGGAACAGCCGTCGAATTTTACGTCTGAGTAAGTCGATTCAGAATGGGGCTGGGCGTAAGTTACGTTCACGTCGAAAGCATTGACTATTTGCGACGTGATTTTGAGCATGCGCACTAGGATACGTCCACGGACGGCACATGCGCCGTTCGTTAAAAGCGTCAATTACGTGGGGTCACAATTCATTAGCATACAACACGCCCACACCAGCCTACTTTGAATTACGCGGGCTTACGCCGGCCAATTTACCCTACGCCGTCATAACTTAGGGAGCAAGTGCTTTGTGAATACAGCACTTGCCTCTCTAATTTGCGGCGTAGCGTATCTGAGATACGCTACGCCCGCACAAAATGACGCCAGTGTACCTGAATCTGGCCACTTGTTGGTGCCCTCTCCTCCGATACGCTGTGGTGGACCTCATTCTGAGCAAGTCCACTTTTGTGATGGGAGAGGAGCTTGTATTGAGTTTGTATTGAGTTGGGATTTGCATAGTTATTGCTCCAAGTTTTAGGGAAATCCATGTGCCAGTCATTTTGTTTTTGGTACAGAGATGCACATGAGCATTCTGTTTTAGTGCCATTACACCATTGCTCCAGCCTGATAAGACCAGTAAAGAATATATTTGATTTATATAGTGTTCAGAAGTTAAGTTCTCAATTTACATTTTTCCCATATGGAAGCTCGCCTTACAACTAGACTTTCCATTGTGGTCAGATCCATCAAATAACTTGAATACAGGATTTTTTTTCAAATGTATTTTGCAGCTCATTTAGGAGTCTTGGAATCTTTCATTGCCATAATCTGCTTTTTACTGTGCTTGGGTGGCGTTGCGTCCCCTTGCAAGCTGTACCATAGGGCAACTGATGCTGAAGAGAGGCTTGGGTTTCTTCATTGGTTAGGCATGGGATTTCTGTGTGACATCTGTGGTGGGTGGCTCCGATTAAATGGAAAGTTTTTTGTTTTTTCTTTCTTTATCTTTCTCTCTCTCCTTGGGTGGGGTAGTTAAAGGGGTTGTAAAGGTAAAAAATGTTTTCCCTAAATAGCTTCCTTTACCTTAGTGCAGTCCTCCTTCACTTACCTCATCCTTCCATTTTGCTTTTAAATGTCCTTATTTCTTCTGAGAATTCCTCACTTCCTGTTCTTCTGTCTGTAACTCCACACAGTAATGTGAGGCTTTCTCCCTGGTGTGGAGTGTCTTGCTCGCCACCTCCCTTGGACTACAGGAAAGTCGGGACTCTCTCTATGTTGCAGATAGAGAAAGGAGCTGCGTGTTAGTAGGCATCCTGACTCTCCTGTAGTCCAAGGGAGGGGGCGAGCACGACACTTCACACCAGGGAGAAAGCCTTGGATTACTGTGTGGAGTTAGACAGAAGAACAGGAAGTGAGGATTTCTCAGAAGAAATAAGGACATTTAAAAGCAAAATGGAAGGATGAGGTAAGGTGGAAGGAGGACTGCACTAAGGTAAAGAAAAAAAAATGTACCTTTACAACCCCTTTTTAAGCATGTACGTTTTTTGGAAATGGTATATAGGACTGTTTTGTATTCACGTATCTTTTTATTTTATTTTTTCTGTTGCTGAAATATTGAATATAATATTGTATAACGATGAATTGATATGTTGAATCCTAAATAAAATAAAATTTGATAATAAAAAAAAAAATGGATTGTCAAGCTCTGTAGGTTTCTAAGAGGGCCCTGGCTTCAAATTGCAGGGGGCTGCATGGCTTGCAGTGTTCTGTTAGTTATATTGTGAGAGATTTTTAGATTTAAATGCTGACTTATGCCGCATACACACGATCATTTTTCGGCATAAAAAACGTCATTTAAAATGATCGTATGTGGGCTTCACATTGTTTTTCATGTTCTGAAAAACAAACATTCGAATATGCTGCATTGTTTTTGCGTCTTTTTAAAAAATTACATTTTTCGGGCTGTAAAAATGATCGTGCGTGGGCTAAAATGACGTTTTAAACCCGCGCATGCTCAGAAGCAAGTTATGAGTTCTGGTAAAACTACTGTTCATAATGGAGTAAGCACATTCATCACGCTGTAACGGACAAAAAAAAGCGCAAATCGTCTTTTACTAACAAGGAATCGGCTAAAGCAGCCCCATGGCGAATAGAACTTCCCCTTTAGAGTGCCGTCGTACGTGTTGTACGTCACCGCGCTTTGTTCATCATTTTTCAAAAACGTTGGTGTGTGTGGGGGCAACATCGTTTTTAATGATGGAGTTGGAAAAACGTTGTTTTTTGGACAACGTTAAAAAACAACGTTATTTTCATGCCGAAAAGTTATCGTGTGTACGCGGCATTATGCTAAAAGCTGTATCAAAAACAAACCTTCATTATATTGCAGCTTACCAATTATTAGATGTGATGGCTGTATTCTCTTTTTTTAGGCTTTCTTTCTTCTATATTCATCTGATGAAATGGCCAGTAAGTCTGTTTTTCAAAAGAACAAGCTCTTTTCCTGATGAATCGGTTACAGGAATGAGACAAACCATTTAACACTGGCATGGGTGCTTACAATAATCCACTTTTATTTCTTCATCTAAAAGCTTGATTCCCCCCCCAACTGTAACTAACTATAAAATGTGAGCTGGAGTTCAGGTTTAGTTTTAGTGTATTTTAAATCTACTAGTAAATTTAACATGCCCCTCTTACTGCTGTCTGCGGTGCCTTCTGTGCTCCTTCATCCAGAGTGGGGGGATCTCTAATACATTCTGTTACTAACAAGATTATCAGATGATAATAAAGGGGGAAACAAAAGTGTCTAACAAAAGAAAATGAATGCAGCCGCTACGTCTAATAATTGGTAAGCTTTGAGGTTGGGGTTTACAGGTATGGGGTAAATTTATGTGTTGGGTGTAAGGCTGCTTTCACATTGGGCAGTGGAGCCGCGGTGGCTGTATAGCAGCGTGATTTTTAGCGCTGCTATACCATCGTATTTACCGCGGTATTCAACAGCTAGCGGTGCGATTTTAACCCCCGCTAACGGGCGAAAAAGGGTTAATACCGCCCGCAATGCGCTTCTGTAGAGGCGCATTGCGAGCGGTATTACTGCAGTTTCCCATTGATTTCAATGGGAAGAAGCGGTATAGGAGCGGTAAACACACCGCTCCTATACCGCTGCAAAGATGCCGCAAGCAGGACTTTTGGAGCGGTTCTGCTAGCGCACCGCTTCAGTGTGAAAGCCTTCGGGCTTTCACATTGAAGACTACAGGGCAGGTTTTTTTCAGGCTGTATAGCAGCGCTATTTTTAGCACTGTACCGCGTGAAAAATGCCTCAATGTGAAAGGGGCCTTATTGGTTTGGCTATGTGTTAGGGTTTAGCTGACTATATTTTTTAATTTTTTCATCATAGAAGCTACTATTGCTCCCATCCTCTTGAAGCTTCGAGTTGCTTGGCTGCAATGTTGACCTTTTTGGCTTCAGCACTTTGGGTCAGACAAGTAACAAACATATAGAACGCAAAGAAAAGTCCTTATCTACATTCATATTCTGGGTTTAAGGTATTGAAATAAGAGTCAGCCAGTGAGGAGGGAGCAGAGGGTGGGGCCAAGCTGATCTCTGTCTGTCAATGGACACACAGAGCGCGGCTAGGGAGTGGACCTGCATAAGTGCCCCCTATAGCAATCTGGGTGAGGCCAAGCTAAGCTCTGTCTGTCAATGGACACACAGAGCGCGGCTAGGGAGTGGACCCGCATAAGTGCCCCCTATAGCAATCTGGGTGAGGCCAAGCTAAGCTCTGTCTGTCAATGGACACACAGAGTGCGGCTAGGGAGTGGACCTGCATAAGTGCCCCCTATAGCAATCTGGGTGAGGCCAAGCTAAGCTCTGTCTGTCAATGGACACACAGAGCGCGGCTAGGGAGTGGACCCGCATAAGTGCCCCCTATAGCAATCCGGGTGAGGCCAAGCTAAGCTCTGTCTGTCAATGGACACACAGAGTGCGGCTAGGGAGTGGACCTGCATAAGTGCCCCCTATAGCAATCTGGGTGAGGCCAAGCTAAGCTCTGTCTGTCAATGGACACACAGAGCGCGGCTAGGGAGTGGACCCGCATAAGTGCCCCCTATAGCAATCCGGGTGAGGCCAAGCTAAGCTCTGTCTGTCAATGGACACACAGAGCGCGGCTAGGGAGCGGACCTGCATAAGTGCCCACTATAGCAATCTGGGTGAGGCCAAGCTAAGCTCTGTCTGTCAATGGACACACAGAGCGCGGCTAGGGAGCGGACCTGCATAAGTGCCCACTATAGCAAGCGGCTTGCTAAAGTGGGCACTCGACAGGAGGCGAAGGAGCCAGGAATGCTGGTTGGGGAACCATGAACAGGAACATAAATGTTTTTGCACAGAGCAGGTAAATATGATGTTTGTTATTTAAAAACAAAATATGGTTTTATAATCACTTTGCGGTTTAATATTAGGGGTTGTGTTAGGTGATGGGATTCAGGTAGGTGAATGGGTTAGAGTCGGTTCACATTGCGGCGGCACGACACGGCAAGTCGTCCTGAAGATGAATTCAGAGGCGATTAGCAAAATAACTTCTGTACAGAAGTCAATGCAAATCCCCTCAAGCCGCCCCCAAAGTTGTACAAGAACCTCTTTCTAAGTCTGAGCGACTTGTGTCACTCCTATTAGAACGGTTCTGGGGAATAGAATGGGAGGCGACTTGTCAGGCAGGAATAGAATGGGAGCCGCTTGACGAGTCGCCCCAGTGTGAACCGGCTCTTAAGTGCTCGGCCACCAGGAAGAGGTGAATGGTCTGGGACATTTTTGGGCACTGTTAAATTTTAACCACTTGCTGACCAGTCACGTGCCTGGTACGTCATTGGTCTTCAAGTGGTTGTACCGGGATGATGTCTGCAGCTCCAGACATCATCCCGGTTACCATTTTTTATTGCCGGCTGTCAGCTCTCTTGTAATAGCATTCGGAACAGCTAACTAGCCACTAGATTGCTATTACAAGCAGAAGGAGAGGGACATGTCCTCTATCCTCTCGCGGCTTGCCTGAACTCTCCCATCCCACTGGGAGACCCAAGCTACCAGCCGGCATGTCCCCATAGCTAGTCGGACACACAAACATAGCTGTAGTCTATATACCGTATATATATATATATACATACACATACACAAATAAATATATATATATATATATATATACAGGGCTTTTTTTCTGGGGGAACTTGGGGGAACTCCGTTCCACCACCTTTGGCTCAGACCCTTTGGTGCCCGCTCACCACAATCACTTGTGAACACAGAAGTCTGGTTTCTGTGTTTACAAGTGACTGCTTTGTAACCCCCCTGAACTCTGCACACTGTATGTAATGCAATTCTGGTATTTAATGCCCCTTTAAGACCCTTCTACTGTTTGTGAAATCTGAACGGGTCGTGGTTGAGTTCCTGCACCTATTTTCTGAGAAAAAAAGCTCTGTATATATATATGTTTGTGTGTGTGTGTATATATATATATATATATACTGATCTTGGAGCAGATTAGAGATTTGGGGTCTTATTGACCCCAGATTTCTCCATAAAGAGTACCTGTCACATGCATATTGCTGTCAAAAGGATGTTGTAAAAAAAAATTAAAGCAATAGTGTAAAAAAAAAATTGTTTAGAATAGACAATTTTCAAATGTATAGTGCCCCGTGCTTGCTCACAAAGGCGAATGCTTGTGTGTGTTGGTTCCGCATGCATGCAGACATTGATTGTCCCACATGTACAGAAATCACTGTAAACGTCGGATTACAGGCAGTAATTCTAACACCAGACCTCCTCTGTAAATAGAAAGTGGTTACCTATAAATGTTTTTAAAGCGTCGGCTATGGATAGAAAATGTATGTTTGTCAATGCTGCATGGATGTGCGCAATTTTAAAGCGTGACATGTTTGGTATCTATTTACACATTGTAACAGCATCTTTTATATTTTACAAAAAGATTGGGTTATGTATTGTGTGTGTGTGTGTGTGTGTGTGTGTGTGTGTGTTTTTTTTGCATTAAATAAAAAATGTGTATTTTTTTTACAAAAAGATTGTGTTTGAAAAACTGCTACGCAAATGCTGTGTGGCATAAAATATTGCAAAACCCACTGATGTATTCTCTAGGGAATATATATATATATATATATATATATATATATATATATGTTTGGGGGTTCTAAGTAATCGGTAAAAAAACTGATTGTTGCATATAAACAAATAGTGCCAGAAAAAGCCAGGTCCTGTAGTCCGAGGTGTATTTCGGTTTTGTGCTGCCCTAGGCCTGACTAAACTTGTGCACCCCCTAATTTAAATTTGACCTACCCCTTCCTGTCACGGCCACACCCTGTGTTTAAGAGCCCTGAAATTTTCGAGTGAGGACACTAGTTCTGAGGGCCTGGGGGGGGCAATGGATTCCCTTAGATTTCCTCTTACTTCCTGGTTGCCCATAGAGCAGGAAGTGATGGGAAATCTTCGCAATGGGACAGGAATAGTAAAAGTGTTGCCTATAGTTCTACTTTAAGTAGATGGTGCAGCAGAAACATATAGCACAGTGAGGAAGTGTGTGGTCCAGGATGACAAAATAGTCAAAATTGGAAGCGCCCCCCCCCCCTCACAGTTGCGGAATGCCGGCCGCCCGCATACTAGAAGCTGCGCGGCCGCTTTATGGGGGCGCTAGACTAATTTTCCTAACAGTGTAGCGCAAGCCGGCGGGGACTCTTTTAATGCTGCCCCCCTGCAAAGTGCTGCCCTAGGCCTCGGCCTTGTTGGCCTAGGCCAGGATACAGCTCTGCCTGTAGTACTAAAACTAGCCAGGTTAGTGTGCTCAGGGAGATACTGTAAGGCATATTTTGCATGATTCCTCCATCAACACAAACGGTGCTGGTGGGGGAATTTGCTCGGCAGGAGGGATGTCTTCACCCGGGGGGGGGGGGGGGAGTCTTCTCCGCTGAGAGACAGTTATTATCGCTAGCGGCTTTGGCAGCCGTTGGCAATAAGCGCAAGAGAATCCGGGAGGCTGGTTGTACCCAAGTTGATCACCTTTGTACACTCAGCCTGCCCATTAATGGTTCAAATCTCGGGCGTTTCCTGCCTTAGTAAAGATCTGATGAACACCGGTTGGACACCGGTTGGTGCCTGCCTTTCACTTTTCTTACCAGTTTAGAGACTTTAGTACCAATTTTCAACTCCAGAACCTGCAGTATCTTGAAGCTTTACAGATTTCCATTGTTCAGTACTGGTTTGTCTATCGCACAGTCTGCTGTGTCTTTCATGAACATGTATACAAGGTCTGAAGTCGGAGTTACAGGACATAGACTTGGGCCCTTCCAGTTACGCCGTACAGGTCAAAAATGTGTATTATTAAAAAGACTTGGGGGTACCTGGTAGAAACAAACACAAGCACACAAACACGGTGACAACATAGAGACGCCATGCCGATAACATCCTAGATCCTAAAAACTGCTGTAGATCATAAGCTTTTCTGCTTCCAGAAATATAATGACTTCACAAGGAAGCAGCTAGTCTTGTATGTCCTGTAGCTCTTTATGAAGCCTTTTCCTTCTAACCACAGGACTGGCCCGCCTAGGCCTATTGATGATGTCCCTCTATCCAGCTGTTCTGATGTTGAATGCTGGTGTAATCTCAGACGAGCAGACGAGATCTGAGCCCTGCATGGTGCTCCAACAAGGACAATTGGGAGGAGGTGGCAGAGGGATGCCGGGAAGCAGACAGACAAAACCATGATCTCATACTGGCCCTTTTGAAGACCTGTTTGGTGGCGTGTTTGCTGCAGCTCTGAAATTAGGCAGAATAATGCCAGCTAATAACGAAGCGATGGTTACAAATGAATGGCCGGAGCAAGGCAGAGACCTTGTGCTTCCTGATTGCTGTTGTGTCTAGACAAGCAGAGAGGAGGCTGAACAAAATCTACCAGAACAAGTGGCATGTTTGGAGATTTTACAATATGGCGTATATAAAGGGCATACAAAAATGCTTGGACAATTCTATTTGATTAAAGGCTAAACACAGTGATCTGGTTATTGCACCGCATTATAGGAACAGACTTGGTGATTGTAAGTGTTGGTGTTACAGACTTGGGAACAGACTTGGTGTTTCTTTAAATAACAAACATGTCATACTTGCCTCCACTGTGCAGTTTTGTTTTGCACAGAGTGGCCCCAAACACTGTATTCTGCGGTCCCCCTACGGCTCTCGCGGCTCCTTCCCCGCATCCGATAACCCGCTAGGAGAAGCTATCTCCCGTGGGTGCGCTCCCGAGTCAGCATTGGCCATTCATAGCCTCCGAATGTTTGAGTCACCTACGTCATTGATAGCAGTGCAATCATTGGCTCATGCTGCTGTCAATCAAATTCAATCTCCAATCAAGAGTCGGGACCCCGTGGAGAGATGAACAGCGTGTCACAGACCGAATGAAACTGTTCTTAACCAAAGCTGCCAAAATCTTAAATTTTGAAGAATTATTTTTGCAGTTTAACTGCTTGCTCATCGCCCGCAGTCAAATGACGTCAGGAGGCAGACCCTCTTGTTCTGGGCGGACGTCATATGACATTGTGCCTACCTAAGCCACTAGGGGGCGCGCACCCGCCGCGTCACTGGGGACCCAATGCGCGTGCCTGCCGGCCACGGTGGCCCAGTAACTGAGCAGGACCGTGGATCTGTGTGTGTAAACTGATGGTGTGTCCCTTGTACATAGGGAAAACCATCGGTCACCTTCCCCAGTCAGTCCCCTCCCCCCCACAGTAAGAATCGCTCCCTAGGGAACATACTAACTCCTTGATCGCCCCCTAGTGTTAACCCCACAGAGGTGATCAAATACCATCAAAAGAAAGCTCTATTTATGGGGAAAAAAATTGAAAAATGTAATTTGGGTACAGAGTTGCATGACTGCGCAATTGTCGTTCAAATTGTGACAGCGCTGAAAAATGGCTTGGGCAGGAAGGGGGTGAAAGTGCCCAGTAGGCAAGTGGTTAAAGAAGAGCTTCAGTCCCTCTAAGACTGTAGCTGCTGACTTTTAATATTATGGCACTTGCTTGTCCAGGCATCCAGCGGTGTCCTCACCTGAGCCAATTCTTCAGTTGGCTATTGGGTGCTTGCGTCGCCATCTTAACTAAGGGAACCGCTCCAACTGCGCATGTGTAAATCCCGATGATGCGCTTTGTGAATGGGCCGCAGTTTTCTGAGACACTGGACACTAATAGAAGTTGTAAGACTGCTATATACTGCTGATGAGAAAAGTTGTTTAGCAGTTTATATTTACTAAAATCATTGCATTTCCATGTTATGTACTGTGGGAGACCAGATATAGCGAATTCAGGTCCTGGGTTTAGTAACACTTTAAATCACTCCAGAGAGTGAAGTTATGCTTTACCTGTACCGGTAGGTGGTTTGATTCACCTGACTGTTCTATTTGAGAGGCATTTGGAAATGATGGAATTGAATAGACAGAAATAACCTATCCTGTTGGGTAAATGGCTTTCATATATTGTATTTATCGGGGTATTGCGCGCTCCGGCGTATAGCGCGCACCCCTAAAGTGGACCCGCATTCCTGTGGAAAAAAGATTTTTGTACTTAGTTTTGGCGCGGCGTCCATCAGCGGCCTTGTCGGGTCCGGCGTCCGTCTACGGCTTCGGGTGTCCTCTTCGTCGGGTCCGCCGTCCTTCTGCGGCGTCCTCCCCGCTCGATCCCCGCTTTCCCGCGCCGAGTTTGAATACTGCGCCAGCATATACCGAGCGCAGTACACTCGTGTATAGTCGGGCAGGCTCGGCTACTCTCGCTCTCACGTTCTGTACGTCCAGGACGTGAGCGTGAGAGGAGCCGAGCCTGCCCGACTATACACGAGTGTACTGCGCTCGGTATATGCAGGTGCAGTATTCAAACTCGGCGCGGGAAAGAGGGGATCGGCGTATATCGCGCACCCACGATTTTGCCCTGATTTTCAGGGCAAAAAAGTGTGCAGTATACGCCGATAAATACGGTATGTATTGTTGTACTTGGCTGTATTACTGGAGTTCCGCTTGAAGGCACTTTGTGCTCTTTTAATAAATAAACCAGTGACTTTGTACATTCCACGACTCGAGCAAACGGTATTAAAAAGTAACTATTATTATTGACAGCTAATCAGGCCCAGAATAAAATTTTGCAGACAAGCAATCGAAGATACTTGAATGCTATGCTGAGAAGGAAGATATTAATACAGATGGAACCTACACCGATGCTCCAGATTTGGATCTGTCATTCTGAATTAAACTTGTCTGATTTTTCCGTTCATCATTTGTAAGCTGTTTGTCCCAGAAATGTCTGACTTTGTAGCGTTTGACTCCTGTCCCTCTTCTTTATTTGCATAAAAAGCCAGTGGCGTTCAGTATGACACAACTAAGCTGTCACTTTCATAGTATAAAAACATTTAAGTACCTTGTAATTGGCATTATATTACATATTTTTGCACCAGTATAATAGAGTTTAGTCAGAGATGGGTTTGGATAGAATTTTTTTAAAGGACATTGCTGTATCTCCTTGGCTATTAGTAATACATTTGAATTACAGTCCAGTACCTGTTGCCATTTTTCTGTAGTCCAAAAAAAGTCCAACCTATGTTTGATTATAAGTCCATATTACCCTGTATATCCATGTATGTTGTGGTCGTTCAGGTGCTTAAATTGTTTTTTATAAACCATCGATGCCCCCCCGCTGAGACCACCGCCTGTGGAAGTGAATTGTACATCCTGGCCGCTCTTACAGTAAAGAACCCTTTACGTTACAGGTGTCAAATACAAGGCCCACGGGACAAATCCTGCCCTCCAGGCCATTTCATGTGGCCCTCGCACCTCTCCTGCAGCTGCAGGAGAGCTCCAGCCCTCCTCTGGTCCTACTCAAGACCCTTACTTTCTGCATTCAAGCAATGCATCCAGCTTCTTCCCAGCAGCAGCATAAGGAAAGGGGGTGCACTGTGATGTAGGGAGAGTGGGGGACTCAACTTCCGATGGTGGGGTGACTCTTGACATCTAATGTAAAGGGGAGGGGATGCACTGGACATCTAATCTTACAGATACTACCGGCCCTTTTGAGGGCAATCGTAATGCTCATGCGCATTCACGATGAAATTGAGTTTGACACCCCTGCTCTACGTAGTTTATGGTTAAACCTCTTGTCTTCTAATTTTAATGTGTGGCCATGTGTCTTGTTGAACTCCCTTCCACAAAAAAGTTGTATCCCTATTGTGGGGTCACCAGTATGGTATTTGTAAATTGAAATCGTATCCCCTCTGAAGTTCAGTGCTCGCAACCTTTCTTCATAACTAATATCTTCCAGGCCCCTTAATAGCTTTTTTGCCCATCTTTGTACTCGCTCCATTTCCAGTACATCCTTCCTGAGGACTGGTGCCCAGAACTGGACAACATACTCCAAGTGTGGCTGGACCAGAGTCTTGTAGAGTGGGAGAATTATCATTTTATCTCTGTAATTAATCCCTTTTTTTAATGCATGCCAATATTCTATTTGCTTTGTTAGCAGCAGCTTGGCATTGCATGACATTGCTGAGCCTATCATCTACTAGGACCCCCAGGGCCTTTTCCATCCTAGATTCCCCCAGAGGTTCTCTCCCCAGTGTATAGATTGCATTCATATTTTTACCACCCAAATGCATAATTTTAAAATGTTCTACATTAAACCTCATTTGCCATGTAGTTGTCCACCCCATTAATTTGTTCAGATCTTCTTGCAAGGTTTCCACATCCTGAGAAGTTATTGCCCTGCTTAACTTAGTATTGTCCGCAAATACAGAGATTGAGCTGTTTGCCCCATCCTCCAGGTCATTATATGAATAAATTAAATCGGATTTGTCCCAGCACAGAACCCTGTAAAACCTCACTACCCACCCCTGACCATTCTGAGTATTCCCCATTTATCACCACCCTCTGAACTCACCCTTGTAGCTAGATTTTCAATCCATGTATCGCCCTATGGTCCAGACCTTATTTTGCCAGTAAACTTTTATGGGGAACTGTGTCAAATGCTTTTGTAAAATCCAGATACACCACGTCTACACGCCTTCCTTTATATAGATGGCAACTCACCTCCTCATAGAAGGCTAATAGATTGGTTTGGCAAGAACGATTCTTCATGAATCTATGCTGATTAATGCTAATGATACCGTTCTCATTACTAAAATCTTGTAAATAATCCCTTCTCATCCCCTCCAAGAGCTTGCATACTATTGATGTTAGGCTAACTGGTCTGTCATTCCCAGGGATGTATTTTGGGCCCTTTTTAAATATCGGTGCTACATTGGGTTTTCTCCAGTCAGCAAACTGTCAGTAAAAATTAGGAACGATGGTCTGGCAGATACTTGACTGAGTTTCCCAAGTACCCTCGGGTGCAAGCCACCTGTTCCCTGTGATTTATTAATGTTAAGTTCCCCAAGTCTAATTCTAATTCTGTCCTCTGTTAGCCATGGGGGTGCTTCCTGTGACGTGTCATGAGGATAAACACTGCAGTTTTGGTTACTAAAGCCCCCCGATTCCTTTGTGAAGTCACGTTGGCTGATATTGGCATTAGAGTGGTACTTTTTTATCTACTCTATACCTTGCTATACAATGGGGGCTCTGATATGCAAATACTTATTCTTACCTGCCACCTTTCTCCATTAGTAATAGATAGGGATAAAGATCAAGTTTGCCATTTCCACAGGTTCGAGGGGAATCCTGCAAGTTCGAGATTCTAGGTCCTGGAAAATATTTGTGCAGATATGCTGGGAGAATTTTTATTTATTTTTTTAACCACTGCATAGCCTTTGATCTATGGCCAGCAGGCTTAGAAGGTGGCCATTAATGAGGCTTTTGGTTAAGCCACCCCCTCTCTATAAATAGTGGTCACAATCCAGCAATTGGTGTCAGTAAATCGGGATCTGTTTTTAGAAAAGCTTTTTTTTTTTTTTTTTTCTTTTGGGCTTTTAGGCATTTGATATTATTTTGTATTTTTTGTTCTGCAAGGCTTCCCTTTAAAGCGATTTGTAAACCACGGACAAAAAAAGAGGGGGGAAAAAAAAAAACGCAATTGGTGTCAGTAAATTGGGATCTGTTTTTAGAAAGGCTTTTTATTTATTTTGTATTTTTTGGGCTTTTAGGCATTTGATATTTTGTATTTTTTGTTCTGCAAGGCTTCCCTTTAAAGCGATTGTAAACCGCGGACAAAAAAAAGAGGGGAAAAAAAAACGGCAAAAACGGGCATCCTGCCCGATGCATTCATTGTTTATGTAGTCAGACTAGCCTACTTGACACCTGCCCACACTTTATATTCCAGTGATTATTGTTCCTACTTTCATTGGTGGTTAGTAGGAGCAAAGTGTATACATGTACAAACAAAAGTCAAAGCTTCTGACTTTTTTTTGCAGGCCATAAAAAGCAAACATTTTAAATATAAAAATCGTCAACCGTGTTTGAACATATAAAAGTAAAATAAGTTAGACAAGGAAATGCACCAGGAACTGTTTTTTTTTTTTTTTTTTTTTTTTTTTTTTACAATTTTACATATTTGGAAAGATTCTCCATAAAGAAAGCCATCAGTAATTGTTCTCATCAGAGAAGAAAGATGGAATCCATCATGAATCTCAACGTGTTTAATGAAACATGGTTCACGTCATCAGGAGTTTGAATGTGTACCATGATTCACAAAAGACATTGAGTTTAAAGTATGAAAATTTGTTTAAAAAAAAAAAAAAAAAACAGAAAAAAACTCTAAGCCTGCATTTCTCTGTTTAACTCATTTTACTTTTTTATATGTTCTAAAAAAAGTTGACGATTTTTATGTTTTTACAGTTTTGTGTTCCATGACGTCTAAAACCCCCCCCTGGGGCAATTCGTTTTGACGTCTTCAAGTATTTTGGATGGAGAAATATGCCTCCTGTACTAGACCCAGCAACTCTGAATGTATATACACCTGAGTAGCACTGTACAGATCCCACAACTCTTTATGTAGAATAGGGGAAGTCCCTGACAATGACCTGCTCTGTATCAGTCTTCCTGTCATGGAGCCTGCGTTGCATCAGTCCATTCCAGCCCAGCTGTGTATGCGTGAAGGCGAGCACCCCTATATGGCAGTGCCCAGTCCGGATTGCAACCATTTAGGTACGCCATTGGCTGACACACTTACTTCCTAGTTCATTATGAATCGGCATTATTACTTCTCCAATGAGCATGCAGCATATGTAGTGGAGTGCTCACTGAGAGTAATAGAAGTGTGTTTTTAAGAATGGCAGGCCAAAATTACCAATCCTTTGAGAGAGGATGCCTTGAGTTTCCCTTTCAGCACATAAAAGCCCATCTTATTTTTGGGGAGGTAAGTTTGCAAGTTTCAGAACTGAGACTTCACACAGGCAATTGCTTTCCAAAATAAGTTAATGAGCTGACGGGTGAAAATCGATGAGCGGCCCTCTGTAAGTGAAAAGTTTTGAATTCAGAATTTATTCCTCACCCAACACTGTATAATAGATGTTTCACCTCTCCTGATCCCTGCTTTCTCATCTTCCTCCAGAGAAGAATGGATAAAAGCCATCCAGGCAGTAGCCGACAGCCTTAAGAAACAAGAAGAAGAAATGATGGATTTTAGGTCTGGCTCTCCGAGCGATAACTCCGGTGCGGAGGAAATGGAAGTTTCTTTTTCAAAACCAAAACACAAAGTAGTAAGTTGGTTTGAATGAGCTTCATTTGATGTTACTCAACCTTTGTATCTCCTGCCCTTGATGTTCATGGTTTAAATTTTGGTAGATAAGTGGTGTAGTGATGTTTAAATGAGAGCAATATATGGGATGCCATTGCTGGCCTTCTGTAAATGTATAGTATCTGGCTATCTTTTCAGTACAGATTGACACTCAGAACTAGTATGCAACAAACGATGAAGAAAAGCTGGAATTTCTTGACTCTTAAGCTGCCCAGATTCCTCCACCCACCCATTTGAATGTCCGAATTTCCCACTACTGGAGCGTTGGTGGCTCACAGAACACAGTGGGTGCTGTCAGACTCTCTAGTCACTGTTTGACCAGGAATTATCCACTCTGCTCCTTCTTCTGTTTTCAGATCGAAGGATGTCAGGCAGTAGGGTGGCAATGGAGCCACCCACTGCTTGAATTTTGTCTGCTTTGTCAAAAACTGGCAAAAATTTGATTGTTGTGGCCAGCTTTATACTTGTTCCAGGTTAGTGACTCCGGAAAAATTAAAGCCAATCGTCATAATAGCTGGGGAACTTGTATCTTAAGAAGGCGTTTGGTAGTGGCAGGCTACATGCTTCTCTGATGACAGATATACTTGCACTTTAATTGAATCTATACTCCAGTTGTAATTAAAAGCTATAGTAACGGCTTTGATTGGATGGGAAACGTGCTGCTACAAGTTCTCTTTTTGCTGCATATAAAACCAAAAGACTGCATTGATTTTCTTGATATTAATGATATTTACAGTTAACATACCATATTATCCTATAGTAATTATGATCTAGGCTGGGGGTCAGCAACCAGTAGATCATGGACAGGTGACTGGTAGATCTCGGTCTGAGCTTGCTGACTGGCCATTTCAGAGCATCAAACAGAGTGCAATGCAGAGGGACTGCTTGCAAAGTTGGATCAGTCGTAGGAAGCAAGAGATAAGCCGATGCCTCCACTGTAGTGCTGGCTCCTGTCCCATGTGGAGTCATACCAACTGCACTCCACCTCTTATCCTGGCTAGTGGTCTCTAGAATTGTGCCGGCAGCCGGAAAGAAGAGATCTTTAGGTCAGCTGTGGTTTACCCACACCAGGTGCAGTGCAGTGTACCTGCAGCTTTCTTGTGAATTTACTGCGCTTAGCCATAGACCTTTTTTAATATAGCCTGCTGTTTTACCACCCCCTAACTTTAGTGTGAATGAGCCCTAAAGGTGCCACTGCTGAATGCAACTAAAGGCTCATTCACAAGTTCAGCAGGCACTGCTGCTCCTCTGAAAAGTGATCCGAGTGTCTGTTGACTGGTCATGTGGAGGGGATATGTTGCTTCTTCATCACCTGATTTAAAACCATGAATGCCGTGCAATGCATGCAATTGCTTTACAGTAGTGCAGCAATTAAAGGTTTAAATCGGGTGTGAGGAGGCGACACTGTGCCCCAGTGATCTTGGACTTCTCCTGTGTTGTTCGGGTAGATCTTCATCTCTTTAAAGTTGTGTTCCAGTCGTTTTTAAGTTTATTAAAAGTCGGCAGCTACAAACAGTGTAGCAGCTGACTTTTGATAAAGACACTCGCCTGTCCCACGGTCCAGAGATGCAGCAGCCTGAAGCCTTGCTCCTCTCCCTCTCCTCTCCATGGTTCTGGCACTGCAAGTGTGGGCACCCGGCTGTGACAGCTTGCAGCTTTTGAGTCCCGCAGCACCTTCAGTGGCCGGGCAATCTTATTGACTTGTGACGTGTCCTAGAAGATTGCGGGGGGGGGTTGCCTAGGTGAAAAGTGGGTGGGAGCAGCTGGGTACCTGTCAAAACTATGTACCTGTCATTCTGTCATGTGGTCCCCTGGTGGAGACTACAAACAGCCATGCCAACGCACATTGAATGCAGGTGTTCTATTAGAAAGCCGATACCCATCAGTAATTGCAACTGAAGTGATATTGCACAGTGGCCGTTTGGTACACCCACACTTTTCTGCAGTAAGCCAAGCGGACATCTTTTTACACTCACGGGAGTCTTGCATGTCACACGTATTTTTACCAGTAAACTGGCCTTGTATATGAAAAACAGTATTTAGAAATGCATCAAACTGTTTGGATGTTGAATTTTAAAAACAGCAGTCTTCTGTCAGATTAGCAAACCTGCAAGATCAGCAGGCTTGCCGATGCTTTAAAATTTTACTTCAAAACAGTCACACGAACTTCCCAATACTGTATTTGACTATATAAGCTCAGTTTACTGGTAAAACTAAGTGTAAAATGCAAGACTTCAGTGGGTGTAAAAAGATGTCCGCTTGGCGATTTCAGACTGTATGCTTACGGTGGTCTACCAAGATGGCCACAACGGAACGTCACATTCGTTACATATTGTTATGTGTAGCGGCTTTCTGACAAAACTATAAAAAAATGGTACCGCTCGGATGCCCCACCAATAGTGTTGCCAACCTACCAGATTGAAATTTACTGGCACAGCCATGTTTTTACTGGCATTTCACAAAAGTTACTAAATTATATTTTTAGGTGCAAATTTCAGTATTTAGGCTACAAAAGTACGCTAGGCAAATAGCAATGTGATTTAACTTGGATATTAAGGTAAAAAAAACATATTTTTGTTATTTTCAATATAAAAAGGGCAAATTATTTAGTCACATCACCCCCTGCTTTCATCCCCCTCTGCCACCAACACCTCCTGCCTTCACCCCCTCTGCGGTGCCTTCAATCTCCCCCTGCCTTCAATCTCCCCCTGCCTTCAATCTCCCCCTGCCTTCAATCTCCCCCTGCCTTCAATCTCCCCCTGCCTTCAATCTCCCCCTGCCTTCAATCTCCCCCTGCCTTCAATCTCCCCCTGCCTTCAATCTCCCCCTGCCTTCAATCTCCCCCTGCCTTCAATCTCCCCCTGCCTTCAATCTCTCCCTGCCTTCAATCTCTCCCTGCCTTCAATCTCTCCCTGCCTTCAATCTCCCCCTGCCTTCAATCTCCCCCTGCCTTCAATCTCCCCCTGCCTCCATCCCCCTCTGCGGTGCCACCGCAGCCACCATCACCCCCTGCCTCCAATCTCCATGCGCAGTTCCAAGCCGAAACGATCTCCGCTATTTTTACTGGCACATTTCCGCAACCACAGACATTTATGAACGGGGAAAAAAAGTGCCAGTTTTTACGAACTGTTCGTAAAAGTACGGACGGATGGCAACACTGCCCACCAAACCTGTGTCACTCGGATCAGCATGTGAAAAGACTGTTGCAAGACAGACAGAATTGGCTTGTCAGGCTCCTATAGAGTTCAACAAAATAGTGGCCATCTGTACAAAGATACCGACTCGCTGCTGCATAAACGTGAATGAGATGAGTAAAAGATGGCTTCAGCTCCGGTTCTCCACCTGTAGAGAACTCCTCTGATACATTAAAGCCCCGAAAAGGGTGAAACGCATCTGAGGAGTTCTCTACAGGTGGAGAACCGGAGCTGAAGCCACCTTTTACTCGTCTCATTCGCGTTTATGCAGCAGGGCGTCTGTGTCTTTGCACAGATGGACACTATTTTGTTGAAGTCTACATGGTCCACAGTTGTCACTATCAGGAAGCTGGTCCTGAGCAGTGATGTACAACCAATGCTAGAGCGAGCGCATTTAGACAGGAAGTGGAAGGTCAGAAGAAAGGAAATAAAAATAAGGGTAGCGATTGTTTGAGGCACAGTGCTTTAGCAAATTAAGTGCTGTACAATTGGGATTTAGATCTAGTTCTAGTAAGTCAGGTCTGCTATAATATATTACTCAGACATTAAGGACGTAGACTAGATGAGTGACATAATCGGTCAATCTGAGTTGTCCAGAAGTTATTTGGTCCCGGTTTTGGAGTTATGGTGACTTGGGTCCACAATGCTGTGGGACCAGCTCTTAGGAGGACTTTACTACCTCTAGCCTGCCTCCTTAATGCCTAAATATGGTGTTTTAACCAGACCAAACTTAAAACTTTGTTTTAGTGATCTAGTACTCCCCCCACCCAACTCCACCATTTACTGACTTTCCTGTAAGATTCTTCAGCTAACTTGTAAAATACCTGGAGATTTTTTTAGGATGCGTATTTTTTTTTCCACTTTGTTCACCAGGTTGATTGAAATGTTTAATCCTTGGTGGTGGCTGAGATTGCAGGCGGACGGACATAAAAGTGTGAACCCAAGGGAGCTCATCAAGTTTTATTTTGTTTTTGATATCCGCAGACTATGAATGAATTTGAATATCTTAAGCTGTTGGGGAAAGGTACCTTTGGAAAAGTTATTTTAGTCAAAGAAAAAGCAACGGGAAGATATTACGCTATGAAAATTTTAAAAAAAGAAGTAATTGTTGCAAAGGTGAGTTGTGTGCGTAATGTTACACCTATTAATATAAATTCAGTATGAACAAAATTGTTTTATACATCGAATGTTTTTTTATTTTAGGATGAAGTAGCGCACACACTGACTGAAAATCGCGTCTTACAGAACTCTAGACACCCTTTCTTAACGGTAAGTACAAGGGGCTCAAACCACAATAAAAACCTGACTGGTGTTATAATCCCTCTCTACTGTCCAAAACTAAAAGACATTGCCTTTGGATATACGTTGGAGGAAGACATTTCTGTAGGAACTCCTAAAACCCTTCTTCTCTTCTCGTCCATGGATGGACACAGCTCCTTAAATCTTGACATGTGGGTTATGTTCCTGTTCATAGGAGAAGTCCTCTCCTTTGAACAGGAACATAACCCAAATGTCAAGATTTAAGGAGCTGTGTCCGTCCATGGACAACAGAGAAAAAGGATTTTACGGTGAGTACAAAAAATCATATATATTTTTTAGGGCGGTTACTGATTAAAATTTTTGTGTTCGATTAATTGATTTTTTTTTTTTTTTATCTATTGACCAATTTCGAATAATTATAATCCACATACAGATCCAACTACTTTTAGCTGATCTCCTTGCATTGCGACTCTGCATTAGTCAGTGGTAAATGTGGTAAACACTATATACAATCACCCGACACTAGTTTCCACAATCCGTTTTGAATTCAAACTGTAGCACTGATGTAAGTAATTTTTTCTGATTAAACTTTAAGAAAAAATGTAGAAAGTTAGTTTAAAGTGGATGTAAACCCCAAAAAAATGTTTTATTTTTTTTATGTCACAATGTAGAGTATAAGGCCTCGTACACACGATCAAATCTGTCCACTGGAAACGGTCTGCTGGACCGTTTCAGCAGACAGATTCGATCGTGTGTACGGCCGAGCCGACGGATTTGGCCACCCGACAGATTTCAAAGCATGCTTTGAAATCCATCGGGTGGGAATCCGTCCGCCCGACATGTCTGCTGGTTAGTACACTTACCAGCAGACATGTCGTCCCGCACCGCCGCCGAATGGATTCGGCGCATGCGCGGAAGTGTTTTACTTCCTGGGGCGGTGACGTGGCAGCGTCAACGTCACCGCCACGTCACCGACACGTCGGCGCGCCGTCTGCTGGCGGGGATTTTGGTTTGCTCGTGTGTACACGCGAGCAAACCAAAATCCCAGCAGACGGATTTGTTCAAATCTGTCGGACAGACAGATTTGAACAAATCTGTCTGCTCGTGTGTACGAGGCCTTAGATTTCCTATCATCTGTGCCCAGTCTTGCCACACAGAGTTAATCCAGATCTGAGAAATCCTCTTTTATTGTTCAGTGAAAATGAACAGAATTCCAGATAAAAACCTGCCAAATTATAAAGTCAGTTTTCTCTCTTCTTGCTTTGAGTGACAGGTTATTTACATATCTAGCTTGGACATGTTTATCATATGTTATGTTTATCATAACATGAGGTGATTCACAGTATAAAAAGTGAGAAATCCACCCCTCACCCACATAACACATCCTGGTAATATACAATGAACTTTGGATCACCTCATGTTATGATTAACCTAACATATTATAAACATGTCCAAGCTAGATATGTAAATAACCTGTCACTCAAAGCAAGAAGAGAGGAAACGGACTTTATAATTTGGCAAGTTTTTATCTGGAATTCTGTTAATTCTCACTGAACATTAAAAGAAAATTACTCAGCGCTGGATTAACTCTGTGTGGCAAGACTGGGCACAGATGATAGGAAATCTTATACTCTACATTGTGACATAAAAATAAAAAAAAGTTTTTTTGGGGTTTACATCCACTTTTTTTTTAAATCAGAAAAGGTTTTTATTGAAGATAGGCAGAAATAAAGTAACATACACAGACAGATCAACAATATCATGGTACAGCTTCACATTTTATACAGAACACATGACAGTACAGAATTCGTATACAAAAATATATTTGGATCATAAAAGACATCTGGAGTGCATATAGGAAGAAATATTACCCGATATTTCCCTGTACAGCAAATGTCCCTCTCTCCTCATAAACATGACCTGACTGTGTCACCAGTAATCCTACATATTGGCAAAGAGCTTGAAACGAAAGGAAATCAAAGAGAGAGAAAAGATAAAGGAGAAAGGAAAACAGGCAAAACAAAACCAAAGCTGGAACAAAAAGTGAAGGTAATCCCACAGTCGGTCATGGCTCATAGAAGTCATTGCTTCCCCGGGTAATCTCTCTAGGGGTACCGCACACCATCCCACCCCCACCGCTCCTGCAGCTCCATTCTCTATAGCACATATCCCAAATTAAACTAAGCTAGACTAGCCCCCCCTTGTACTAATATATTAACCCTGTAGTAATCTATCTCTCACCAGTTCAAGAGGACCTAATCCCGGGGTATCTAACCAGGGTTGCCATATTCCATAAAACTTCTTCAATACATTTCGGTGTTGGTACGTTAGTTTCTCGCGTATTAATAAGCTGTTGACTCGTTTCACCCACTGTCCACCCGTCGGTACCCTCGGAGTAATCCAAAGCCGCGCAATTTCTTTGCGGGCAATATAGAGTGAACGTATAACAGCAATATGGCCATTAGGCGACAAATCGGGCAGCTCCAGGGCACCGAGCAGGCAGACAACTGGGTCCTGTAGAACAGGTATTTGAAATACAAGTGAGATGGTCTCCAGCACATACTTCCAGTACCGGAAGAGTTTTGGACACTTCCACATCATGTGGAGAAGATCCCCGGGGTGTGCCTCGCATTTTGGACAGAGAGGGGTGACCCTGAGGCCCCATTTATATAGCCTAGCCGGGGTCCTGTACACCCTATGTAAGAGGTACAAATGTGACAATCTCTGTGACGCGGAGACCGAGACCTGGGGAGCAGACGTCAGGCACAATTCCCAAACATCTCCATCAATAGGCCCCAAATCCCGCTCCCACCCCCTCTTACAGGGAAGCTTACCCGTATCGTGGGTTAAATTGAGTAACTTTGCATATACCCTGGATATCAATCCTGCCTTTTCAGTTGTTGAGAGTACATCTCTCATCAGAGGGTGCACCATTTGGGCGAAAGGGGACAGTCTGTGTTCACATTGTATGGCATGTCTTAGTTGCAGATACTGGTAGAATTGACCGTTATGTAAATGAAATTCCTCTTTTAGGGCCGCGAAAGGTTTGAGTATTATACCTTCGTATAGTTGAGATATGTATTGAATTCCTGCCTCTTCCCATGAGCTGAACCCCTTAAGCTTAAAGAGTTCTCTATAGTATTTGTTCCTCCATATCGGAGTAAACTGACACACTGCCTTGAGTTTGAAGATAGCTCGAACATATTCCCAAAGTCTAATCAGTAAACTAATAGTGGGGAGGGCAGTGGGAAACTGTGTGAGGCCTGCTTCTAGATATACCAGAGCCGGGAGACTTGGATTCCCGGATACTATCAAAGACCTAATAGGGTCAGAATCATCCTCCTCCCCCCAATTGCACAGATGTTGAAGCTGCGAGGCTATAAAATAATTCCTGGCATGAGGGACCGCCATACCACCTTGGTCCTTCGCAAGTTGCAAAGAACGCAAGCTGATACGAGCTGGTTTATTGCCCCAGATCAATTCTCTGAACTGGGTATCTATACGTGTGAACCACCTGTGAGTTATCCATACCGGGGCATTGTGAAAAATATAAAGAAGCTGAGGGGCCCATATCATCTTAATTAAATTAACTCTGCCGGTAACGGTGAGTGGCAGCTTCCTCCAGACAGAGCACTTCAGCCGAAGTTTCTGCAACAATGGGGACAGGTTCTTATCCAGATACTGAGCAGGGTCCGGGGTTACCTGTACCCCTAAGTATCTAAATTCATTTACCACCTCAATATCTTGCGCACAGATCGGTAGGGGGCTCGGCAAAGGGTCCAAGGGCATCAGGACTGACTTGTTCCAGTTGATGCTGAAACCCGACAGCCGACCAAAATCGGCTATCAGGTCCATCACCCCCTGCAGAGATCCCGCGGTGTCGCCCAGATAAATCAGAGTATCATCCGCATAGAGTGAGACAACATCCTCTCTCGGTCCCCTGTGGAACCCAACTATATCCTGCGACCCCCTAATATGTATAGCCAGGGGCTCTAGGGCCAGGGCAAACAACAGGGGCGACAAAGGGCATCCCTGCCGAGTGCCTCTGGCAAGTCGGAACGAGTCTGACACATCTCCATTAATGCGCAGTCTCGCCGACGGGGCGCTGTATAGTAGTTGAACCCATTTCAAAAATGTGGGGCCTACCCCAAATTTAGTCAGCGTTTCCCATAAATAGGGCCATTCTACACTATCGAATGCTTTAGCCGCATCCAAAGAAAGGACGGCCCTATTGCCCGCGTTATCTGTGGGGATCTGCAGATTCAGAAAAAGCCTACGTAGATTCTGGGACGTAGATCGTGTAGGGATGAATCCAGACTGATCTCTATGAACCACTTTTTGGATGCAGCTAGCCAATCTATTCGCCAGAATCCTGGCAAGTAATTTAACGTCGAAAGTGAGCAGAGAAATTGGCCTATATGAATCTGGGGATAAAGCATCCTTGCCGGGTTTTAAAAGCACTATTATGAGGGCCTCGTTCATAGACGAAGGGAGAGATCCCGTCTCAAAGGCATGATTGTACACTTTAAGCAGAACTGGAAGAAGTTGGGCCGAGTACCGTTTGTAGACTTCGGATGGTAACCCGTCAGCTCCCGGAGCCTTACCATTTTTTGCATGTGCCAAAGCTTCCAACAGTTCCTCCTCAGTCAACGGGGCATTAAGTACAGCAGCATCCGAAGTGGACAAACAGGGCAAAGGGTATCTGTCTAGAAATGCGCCAATATCACTTCGGGAGGGCCTAACCTTGGATGAATAAACATCTTGAAAGAAGGTTTTAAAAACATTCATAATATCGTGAGTGGAATAACAGGGAATCCCATTAACCCCTAATATGGATACAATATGTGCGGATGATTGCTGCGATCTGGCTACTAGTGCCAGCATATGCCCTGTATTCTCACCCTCCTCAAAATGACTTTGTTGCAAAAAAAAACGTTTATTCTCAGCTAGTTGTAGAGAGAGATCTCTCAGCATAGACTGGGCAGCCAGCCACGTGCGTTTCGTATCATCTGTGGGATTGGCTACATATTTAGCTTCCGAGGCGCGGGCCTCCTCCAGGATTGACATCTCCCACTCTTTGGTGGAGGACTTGATCTGGGAAACCGCTCTGATAAACTGTCCTCTTAGAAAGGCCTTAGCCGTTTCCCAGACCACATCCAACCCCGCCGAGTCTAGGTTATGCCTAAAAAAAGTTTGTAGTAGATCAGGGATGGGGTCTGGTTCAGGAATAAGTGAGAGCCAAAAAGGGTTAAGTTTCCAGAGGGTGTTACCCCTACGCGCCCCAAAATGAACATCTATCGATAGGGGGGAGTGATCCGAGACCTGTCGGGGGTGATACTGTGAAGATTCTAACATTGCCATCAGTAAATCATTCCCCAACCCCAGATCAATTCTGGACAGGCCCCCCACCGAAGCAGATTGACAGGAGTACATAAGGGTATCTGGGTTGCGTGCCCGCCATACATCTATCAGGCCCATCTCCATGAGCAAACGAGCAAATGGGGTAGGGCCCGATTGCCTTTGCAGTTCCGGCCTCCCACGACTGGCCAATCTATCTTTGGTATGGTCTAGACAATTATTAAAATCCCCAAACACCAACACCGGTATGCCCGGGAAGCGGGCAAGAAAATCTGTCAGCAATTTCAGGGTATTAGCGGAGAAAGGAGGGGGAATATATAGTCCTGCAAGGATACATTTAGTCCCGTATAGTGAACATAGAGCAAAAACATACCGACCCTCTGGGTCAATTCGTACCTCTAATGCTGAAAATTGTACACCCCGTCTAACCAGGAGGCTCACTCCCCTCGAGTACACCGAGAATGTAGCATGGTATTGGTGCCCAAACTGCCGTTTTGCAAATTGAGGTGTAGAGGACGGGGAGAAGTGAGTCTCCTGCAGGCAAATGACATCCGCGCCCAACCGCTTGATCGTGCGGAGCACAGCCAAGCGCTTAACAGGGCTGCCCAACCCCCTGACATTCCAGGACACAATTCTGGTTAGCTTAGACATTGTAGAGCATATACTGTTACAACAAGGATATACCGAGCAAGGACATATCTCCTGCAGTTAAGGTAGCAGGGGGCATTGGACCATAAAAACAGCATCATATCATTGAACACTTCTGGGGAACATAAAAATAATAAAAGGAAAAGAAAAACTTGGGGGGGGGGGGGGCAACACAGTAGCGGTGGGAGTTTCAATTGGAGATGGATACAGGAGCATGCACAAGTAGCAGGTCGAAGGGGGCCAGGGGCCCCAGTAACCATCTGGAATAATTGTGACGGTAATTCCTTCGTAGAGCCTTCATATAAGTATGAGTCCAGCAACAATAAACAAAAATAAAAAAACGAAGAAAAACACATTGAAGAATAACAGGCCAACATGGCCAAACTTGGGTGCCGCAGGGCAAAAGGAGGTCTGTACCAGACCATCATGGGGGCAGCAGTGGAAGCGCACCTAAGCGTCCAAACTTCTCAGCAGCTAGATCAGGTAACCCTGATGTCAGACAGAAGAAAACAAAAAAAAAGGGGGGGGGGAAGTCAAATCCTAGCACCTCTTCCGCCTTGGTAAAAGAAGGTAAGAATCAGGATAAGTTGAACAGTACGTCACCCGTCTTGCTGTGCCCGGCGTTGGTTTCTGCTTTCCTTGATTGATCTTTCTTCTCGGTCCATCCATTGTGCGGCTGCAGAAGGTAAATCAAAAAAATGAACGGAGCCTAGTGCTTCTACTCTCAGTCGGGCGGGGTATAGCATGGCATATTTGACATCTAGAGCTCTGAGGCGCCGTTTAACATCTAGGAACTTTGCGCGTTGCTTTTGTAACTCAGCAGAAAAATCAGGGAAGAAAGAAATTTTTGCGTTATCTACTCTCATGGCCTCCGGTTTAATCCTGGCGTTGTGAAGTATAGCATCTCTATCTTTGTAGTGAAGTAGCTTGAAAAGAAAAGGTCTCGGGGGGCCCCCCGGTGGATAAGGCCTGGCAGGCACCCTGTGTGCCCTCTCCACAGAGAACAATGGAGTGAACACTTCCTTGCCAAATGCATTCACCAACCAGTTCTCAATAAATTCAACCGGATTTTTCCCTTCCGCTCTTTCGGGCAGACCCACCATCCTAACATTATTTCTTCTCATTCTGTTCTCTAACTCCTCCAAGCGAGATGAATGTTGTGTTAGAAGGTGGTTGTTAAACGTGAGATCCCTCTGCATGGGAGCCATGTCATCCTCAATGGAGCTCACTCTACCTTCCACTGCAGAGGTCCTTTCCCTCAACTTTTGTGCATCCTGCCTCAGAAAGGATATTTCTGCTTTCACTCCCTTAATATCAGCAGCTAGAGCAGTAATGGAGGTATTGCAGGAGGTTATAGCAGTGAATATATCTCTAAGAGAGGGCTCACCGTCTGTGTCAGGGCTGGTGGAGGCCTGAGGCCTAGCAGAGCTGCCATCAGGAGTACTCACAGCGTTCCAGGGGAATCCCGATCCACCCCCATCCTCCAGGGGAACAGTGTCATCCGCATCCGACGATCCGCCGGATGATTCCCCTTGTTTTGCCAGGTGAGTATTAGGGTCCGTGGCGAGCGTCATGGAGAAAAGTTTTTCTGCTCCCTCCCTGTGTTTCTCTTTAGGCGTTCGTCGGGCCTGGGCGCCATTTTGATGGGACATGCTGTCCCCAGACCGGGCCGCGTATTGCTGTTTAGCGGCGGACATCGGGCTCGATTCAGGACACAGACGGTACCGGAGTATGCAGCGGACCTTCCAGCAGCGATCGGGCCGAAACAGCAGGTAGGTCTGTTATTTTTCAGGAGTCTTTCAGGAGAATCGGCGGAGAGGATCTGAATGTGCGTCCGGCTACATCCGCTGCCTGGCCACGCCCCTGTTTACATCCACTTTAACTTTATTTATAAAACGTATCTAGTATATTGACTGTCAGTCACTTTATAGTAGGCAAGTAGTAATCACTTTAGCCAGTCACGCAGACATACCAGAGTGTTTACATTTTTTGGAAGCAGAAATGATCGCATTTTATTGACGATATACCCTGAAGAACTAAACAGTCTTTCGCATGGAACAGATTTTGCTGATACACAAAGAATTGTCTGCACAAAACTGCTTAGGACAGGAAAACAATGGTTATTTTTGCCCCCTTCCCCTGATGGAGCCTGATGCATCCTCCTGCTCCACAGATGCAAAGGCACCTCAATACAATGGTTGCAGTTTACTCGCATCCAGCAGGGTAAGTCTCACTGTCCAGGCTGTCCGGTGACGTCAATAATTTTGATCGATCAAAAAAAATTAATCGAGGAATTAATCTTTAATTTCCCCAGCCCTAATATTTTTTTTAATATACTGAGCTTTACGCGTACTAAATGTTGACTTTATTTCCCTACTACAACCACCAGTCAGATTAGATCTCTAATTTTCCAAATTTACACCAAACTGCAGGGAATATAGACCCAGTAATGTATGAACCTACGTTCCTTTAAAAAATAAATACTAAGCAAAGTCTATATACTGCTAACATACCTTTTTTTGTTTTGTTTTTTCTTTTTTCTAGGCATTAAAATATTCCTTTCAGACTCACGATCGTTTATGTTTTGTTATGGAATATGCAAATGGCGGAGAGGTAAGTCCTGAGATTTTATTTGGGGAAATTTATTTTTTAGGATTATATTCAGAAGAATTGTTAGTGTTCTAGGGCAGGGGTCTCCAAACTTTCTAAACAAAGGGCCGGATTACGGTTCTCCAGACTTTAAGGGGGCCGGACTGTGGCCATCAGGAGTATAAAATCCCCCATCATTGGTGTCATTGGGAGAAATTCTGCCACATCACTGGGAGGAATTCTGCCCCATCATTGGTGTCATTGGGAGGAATTCTGTCCCATCAATGGGAGGTACTCTGTCCCATCACTGGGAGGAATTCTGCCCCATCATTGAAAGTAATTCTGCCCCATCATTGGTGTCATTGGGAGGACTTCTGCTCCTTCATAGGGGTCATTGGGAGGAATTCTGTCCTTCATTGGTGTCATTGGGAGGAATTTTGTCCTTCATTGGTGCCAATAAATAAAAAAGCACCCCAAGGGCCAGATAAAATCAAGCAAAGGGCCGCATCTGGCCCCCGGGCCGCAGTTTGGAGACCACTGTTCTAGGGGTATAAAAGGCAAAGTGCTACACATATACCTCCCTTCGCGACCAGACAATTTTTTTTTTTTGCAAATGCGGACAATCGGCAGGTATCCATTGGCCGGCACTCGCTGGTTGAGATATGCCATTGTAAATCACAGCACGGCCGGGCCACCGGTGGCTCCCGTGCACCCCCTACCCAGACGTGTCAGATCACGTACCTAGTAACGTGATCTGACACAGCAAAATGCCTTGCTGCCATATATCTGTTATACGGTTGGCAAGCAGGTAAGTTGGTAAATTTTGCTATATATGGGCATGTTCTTTTAGTATAACTTGATAACAAAATGTTATACTGTATTGTGGAATAAGGAAATAATCGATGCCTGTATTCAGTAGGAAATGCTGGCATTTCCTTGTTATCAGTCAGGTGTAGGCAGTTTTACAGCTTTCCCAAATTAAGGCTTAATTTCCACTGGCGTTTTTACAGCCACGTTTTTTACAGCTTAAAAATGCCTGTCCATGTTTATTTTAGAAAAAATAATGGAGCTGGAGCTTTAAAAACGCTGCGGCCACGTTTTTGAGCATTTGTGCGCGTTTGTGTGCGTTTTTGCGCATTTTTGGGCGTTTTTTAATGTCTGGCGTTTTTACAGCTCTATTGCTGGAGCTTCAGAACCCACTGGTCCCGCGTTTTTTTTGCAGCTTAGCCATCTACAGCTCAAAAACGTCATGGTGGGCATGAGGCCATAGACTAACATGGACAGGCGTTTTTAAGCTGCAAAAAACGCTCAGAAAAGTGGCTGTAAAAACGCCAGTGGAAATGACCCCTAAAAAGTAAACTTTGATCTGTTTACTCTCGACAGAAACTAGATGGGTAATGAGGACCATCTACCAATAAGGGCTATTTACCAATTTGAGAGTTTCACGCCTGTGGCTATGATTTTACATTTGTTTGGAAGTGTCAAAGATGTTCAAGCTAGTCATACACTACATTCATACAAATTTTCATCCGAATGTACGAAAAATTCTCAGTACTTTTGATGACTTGACAAATGTTATTCGAAAGTACTTTGTAATTTGGTTTTTACCTCTCCGGAAGGATTTACCCCCTTCATGACCAGGCCATTTTTTGTGATCCGGCACTGTGTTACTTTAACTGACAATTGCGTGGTCGTGTGATGCTGTACTAAAATTAACTAAAATGTAATAAAATGTATGTGTTTTTTTTCCCCCCACAAGTGACACTTTTTGTGTCACTTGTGGGGGACACAGTGCTTAAAACAAATGCACTGATCACTGTTTAAATGACACTGGCAGGGAAGGTGTTAACATCAGGGGCGATCAAGGGGTTAAGTGTGCTCCTTGGGAATGCTTTCCAACTGTGAGGGGGATGACTGGAGGAAGAGAGACATCTGTGTTACTGATTAGCAGGAACACAAGATCTCCCTGTTCCTCTGACAGAACGGTCTACCTTCTTTACATAGACAGCCGTTCTGTTTCTCCAGCAAATGATTGCAGGTGGTTAGCGGTCCCTCTGACCCGCTGATTGGCTCCCATGGTGTCCAACCACAGCGGGAGTGGGGCTCCGGCGGCGTACGCCCCAGAGCCGAGAAGAGAAATCGCGTACAGGTAAATGATTTTGCACTTAAGAGCCGCCCTGCCGCAGTATATATATGTGGCGCGGTCTTTAAGGTGTTAACATTCAGTTTTGCAATGAATCTAATTTCCTGAAATAAAATCGCATACACTGGTAAAAGTTTGTTTGAGACAAAATTTTCAACCTGTTCCTTCACATTTTCTCATCACGGCATAGTTGCGGTGCGGTTGAAAATCAATGTCGATTTGATCACACCAACATTAGAATAGAACAAGTGTTCTTAACCACTTAAGACCTGGACCATTATGCAGCTAAAGGACCTTGCCCCTTTTTGCGATTCGACACTGCATCGCTTTTACTGACAATTGCGCGGTCATGCGACGTGGCTCCCAAACAAAATTGGCGTCCTTTTTTCCCACAAATAGAGCTTTTTTTAGTGGTATTTTATCACCTCTGCGGTTTTTGTTTTTTGCGCTATAAACAAAAATAGAGCGACATTTTTGAAAAAAAATCAACATTTTTTACTTTTTGCTATAATAAATATCCCCAAAAAAGATATTACAAACCTTTTTTTTTTTTCTTCAGTTTAAGCTGATATGTATTCTTCTATCTATCTTTAGTAAAAAAAAAAACGCAATAAGCGTTTATCGATTGTTTTTTTTGCAAAATGTATAGCGTTTACAAAATAGGGGATAGTTTTATGGCATTTTTATTAATTATTTTTTTTTTACTACTTATGGTGGCGATCGGCAATTTTGACACATTTTTGGGACCATTGTCATTTTCACAGCAAAAAGTGCTCTAAAAATGCATTGATTACTGTGAAAATGACAACTGCAGTTTAGACGTTAACCACTAGGGGACGCTGTAGGGGTTAAGTGTGACCTCATATGTGTTTCTAACTCTAGGGGGGCGGGTCTGGACATGTGACATCATTGATCGTCTTTCCTTGTATATCAGGGAACAGACTATCAGTGACACTGCCACTGTGAAATACGGGGAAGGTGTGTGTACACACACCTCTCCCCGTTCTTCAGCTCCTGTGACCGATTGTGGGACACCGGCGGCACTTAAAAGGGACGTACCCACAGCTGGGCACTTAAAGGGGACGTACACCTTAGGTGATTGTGCCCAGCCATGCCATTCTGCCGACGTATATTGGCGTTAGGCGGTCCTTAAGTGGTTAAAATGAAAACTTTAGAACAAAATTCTATTTGTGTACAGCCAGCTTAAAGTGGATGTAAACCCACTCTCATCCTTTCTAAACTACTGCCATAGTGCTGATCTATAGAGATATAGATGCCTCCTGCATGTATCCTTACCTGTCAAATGTTTTCCCTCTGTCTGTTATAAGTACTGAAAAACTGCAGATTCTGTGGTTGGATCTGTTGTCTGTCTGCCCTCCTCTACACTCCCCTTGTAAACATGCATTTTTTCTTATGTATTCCTTACACTGATATATGCTATAATTACTAACATCCAGTCAAAATCCAGAAAAATAACCACATGACTTCAGAAAAGGAGTGGGGGTGTCTCCAGGCTAGTGCATGAGATATATAAATAACCTGTCACTCACAGCAAGGGGGCGGAACGGACTAAAGTTTTTCGCAAGTCCGTTTTATTTCACTGAACAATAAAAGAGGATTGCTCAGAGCTGGATTAACTGTGTGACAAGACTGGGCACAGATGATGGCAAATCTTATACTGTACATTGTGACATCAAAAAAAAAAAAAAAAATTGGGTTTACAACCACTTTAAATAAGCGGGCTCTTTAACCAGAGTCCTTACAGGACCCCTCTAAGGACTAAATTACAATTAATTGTCTTTCTAAAATAATACAAAATCAACAATATCATCTGGTAATAGTTTAGCTACTTTACGATCGAATAACTGGGAAAATACATCATTACTTTGCTGCTAAACTACTTGCCGACCTGCCACCGTCGTTTTACGGTGGCAGGTTGGCTCCCCTGTGCGAGAGCCTGTAGCTCTACGTCAGCACTCTCGCAGGCCAATAAGGGGGGCGCACGTCGCGAGAGGCGTGCCCCCCCCCCCCGAGTCCCGCGCGCGTGGGAAACGGGCACCCACGATTGCTCGTTACAAAGCGGGGACCGGGAGCTGTGTGTGTGTAAACACACAGCTCCCGGTCCTGTCAGGGGGGGAAATGCTGATCTTCTGTTCAGTGTGTGAACGGAAGATCAGTGATTTCCCCATGTCGGTCCACCCCTCCCATACAGTTAGAACACACCCAGGAATATACTTACCCCTGCCCTGCCCCCTAGTGTTAACCCCTTCACTGCCAGTGGCATTTTTATCGTAATCCAATGCATTTTTATAGCATTGATTGCTATAAAAATGCCCATGGTCCCAAAAATGTGTCAAAAGGGTCCGAAGTGTCCGCCATAATGTCGCAGTACCGAAAAAAATCACTGATCGCCGCCATTAGCAGTAAAAAAAAAAAATATTAATAAAAATGCCATAAAAATAACCCCTATTTCGTAAACGCTATAACTTTTGCGCAAACCAGTCAAACGCTTATTGCGATTTATTTATTTTTTTAACAAAAAGTATGTAGAAGAATACGTATCGGCCTAATTTTTGTTTATAGTGCAAAAAATAAAAAAAACGCAGAGGTGATCAAATCCCACCAAAAGAAAGCTCTATTTGTGGGAAAAAAAGGACGCCAATTTTGTTTGGGAGCCATGTCGCACGACCGCGCAATTGTCAGTTAAAGCGAGGCAGTGCCGAATCGCAAAAAGTGCTCTGGTCTTTGGGCAGCAGTATAATCCGGGGGTTAAGTGGTTAATTCTGGGGTTATAGCTGCAACTAGATGCCATAACCCCGGTGTTCATTTTTCCATCAGGTGCGGTTTTTTTTTGATAAGTAGTTTAAGAGGCTGAATCACTTTTAGATGCGGTGGAAGAGGCCACTTTCTGGTAGTTTCTGGGCTTACCTGGGCGATTATTAGCTCTGGGAACCAATCCAGCACTGGCAGCGGCTGGGTACAGAGATGGGTGAAGAAAAGATGGCCTCTGCTAATCTCTTTGGCCTAGGAGGACCGGAGCGACATCATGACGCCACTTCCAGTTTTGGCCCCATGTAAACCAGATCTTTTTTTTTTTTTCTAAGCAAAACATTTCTGATCTTTTTGCTTTTAAGGGTAGAGGAGAGGGTCCTATAGACCACAGATCTCTCCATAAAGAGGACCTGTCATGTTTTATTATTGCATGGAATGTTTAGGTTTGCTTCAGCACAATCTGATTCACTTCTAACATGCTAGTATGTTTTTTTTTTTCGTTCAATCAAGCAAGGTTTAAGTGTTTCAGATTGGAACCAGTGGTTGTTTCCGTGCAACCGCTGCATTCCAATAGACCTGAATGGCACCCTGTGCAGGCATAGACTGCCTTTGGCATGGAAATAGCTGCATATTACTGTGTGAATGAGGCTTAAGATGTTCTGTATACGAAAGTGGTGTAGGGCACACTGATAATAAAAATACATTCATCGTCTACTCTGTGTGATTTTCTTCATTAGAAGTGAATATTCAATGAAAAGTTGAAGTATACCTATGTTGTGACTTCAAATAATCATGGGAGATACAAATATACATGTTACAAATTTATATAAAAAAAGAAAGAAAAAAAAAGTCATATATTAACATGTGTGTAAAATTGAGACCAGTGTCCCAATGCTGCAAATCTACAAAACTCCATAATTATAAAAAAAAAATCCATAATTGTGAAATAAATTGAGACCATGGTCTGTGTTGCAGACCTCAAAAACTGTCGTCCTCAAATTACACAGATAAATGTGCCACATTATGTGGTTTAAAACATATATTTCTCCCAACTGCAGTTTTAAATATTCGTACCACCGTGTTCCACCTCTATGTGAAGTGCCTGCTCACCTCCCACATTGACCCATATTCTCATACAGGTCAACAGCGCTTATGGAAGATCTGGAAAGAAAGATGTATCGAGGCATATAATACACCTCCCAGCGCCTAGCAAACAACACTTGTAAACCACTGAATATACAAAAAATAATAAACAATTAGAGATGATATAAACTGGATTGATTGGCTGGAAACCCCAGTCAAAAACCAGAAAGAAGCAGCTATTTAAAACAAAAGCATGTATAAAAAAAAATGGTAAATACACTATATAATAACATTAAAAATGTCACAACAGTTAACACCATAAACAGCGCTAATGGTGATAGTCCAGTGCAGATCCCAGAAAGAGATATCACCTCTACACTTAAGTGCAGTATCAATGATAGAGTGTATCAATGGGGAAAAAGGAAGTCCGTAGATAGCAAAATTTGAAAAACAGGACAGCAAGCACCTTCCACCCAAATCTTCAATCACCTCGTGGGACTATAGATCCCCCTCTGGGGTACGCACTCACCGGAAAACCCAAAGGGTCAGGCAGTGTATGAATATCCACAGAATGATACAGCTCTTCACTTCCTAGCGTCGTAGAAGCCCCTCCCTGACGCACTTCGACAGAGGGAGTGGCTTCACGACGGCACATCGAGATTTAAAAAGCAAGTCCCATCAGAGCCGAACCAATCAGCATAGAGCAAGGGCGGACCGTAGTCTTATGACGAAACGCGTCAGGGAGGGGCTTCTACGACGCTAGGAAGTGACACGTGCGCTTCACCAGAGTCACGTCTGCAACCAGGAAGTGCTGGCAGTCAGCTCATCCATCGGGACAGCACGGCTCGTCTCCCTTGCAGGAGAGGGTGACTATATGCGCTTATTTTGATTTATTTAATGTACGTGCATTGATTGAAGGGTTTTTGTATCTGTGGGTTCTCTTGTATGTTACATTAAAACGGAATTACGCTATATGCCACTTTCCTGTGTTTTTTGTACGATCTGGAGACCCGTAGACAGGTGACCTGATCCCTTCTGATGTGAAGAGCTGTATCATTCTGTGGATATTCATACACTGCCTGACCCTTTGGGTTTTCCGGTGAGTGCGTACCCCAGAGGGGGATCTATAGTCCCACGAGGTGATTGAAGATTTGGGTGGAAGGTGCTTGCTGTCCTGTTTTTCAAATTTTGCTATCTACGGACTTCCTTTTTCCCATTGATACACTCTATCATTGATACTGCACTTAAGTGTAGAGGTGATATCTCTTTCTGGGATCTACACTGGACTATCACCATTAGCGCTGTTTATGGTTTTAACTGTTGTGACATTTTTAATGTTATTATATAGTGTATTTACCATTTTTTTTTTATACATGCTTATGGAAGATCACAGATTGTATGATGTTGCACCTCTTCATTCCTCTTCTAATGCCGCGTACACACGGTCGTTTTTTGCGATGAAAAAAAACGACGTTTTTTAAAACGTCATTTAAATTGATTGTGTGTGGGCAAAACGTTGTTTTTTGTCTTCAAAAAAACGACCAAAAAAAAATTCCAACATGCTTGAATTTTTTGTGTCGTTTTTCAAAACGTCGTTTTTTGTTTCACAAAAAGTCACCGTGTGTAGCAAAAACGTCGTTTAAAACAACGTTTTTCAACCCACGCATGCCCAGAAGCTAGTTATGAAGCGAGCTTCAATGGAAAAGAGTGGTGAACGTAACCTCGCTTTTTGTGAAAAAAACGATGGTGTGTAGGCAACATCGTCTTTGAAAAGTGACGTTTCAAAAACGTAGTTTTTACTTCACAGAAAACGTCGTTTTTTACTTCACAGAAAACGTCGTTTTTTACTTCACAGAAAACGTCGTTTTTTACTTCACAGAAAACGTCGTTTTTTACTTCACAGAAAACGTCGTTTTTTACTTCACAGAAAACGTCGTTTTTTACTTCACAGAAAACGTCGTTTTTTACTTCACAGAAAACGTCGTTTTTTACTTCACAGAAAACGTCGTTTTTTACTTCACAGAAAACGTCGTTTTTTACTTCACAGAAAACGTCGTTTTTTTTCATCACGAAAAATGATTGTGTGTATGCGGCATAAGTCTTCCTCCTGTCACTGGTCCCTTTTTAATGGACTTCATTCAACCACTGAGACAGTATCCTCAAACAAATCAGAGAGGGCTATCCATTGTGGAATATATCAAGAAGGATTAGTATTTAGTATTATAGTATTATATTATAGTATTATAAAAAATGTGTTCCAGCAAAGAGCTCTGGCCGAGCCAGATAGTGGACATCACCCGGCTCCGCCCAATGCGTTGCGTCAGATTACATGACTTTTACTAAGCCTAAAATGTGTTTTTGTTTCCGGTTGTAGAGATTTCTTATCACTTCCGCTGTATCCTCCTCTATCCAAAGCTGGGGGAAAAAAAGTGTTGGCTTAAACTAGGCTTAAATTAAATTCTGAATGTAAATGTGAGTGCTAAAAAGCACTCAATGATAAATACAGACCAAAGGAATAAAAAAATAGAAGCTTTTTACCAAAAAAGACAATCCCTAGCCACTGTTTGCGACTCAAAGCCTAGGCAGCCTGGATAACATGATCTTTATGCTACCTGGAGCATTGTAGACGTTTCACATCGTTGAGTACTGCAGGGTTTCTATTTTTGAGAGGTTCAGACAAATACTCTGGAAGTGGACCCTCCAGGGAGATGAAGATCAGCAAGGAACACAAGCCCTGTAGCACTACATATGTAGTGAGCAAATATGGCTGGCCCATATACATATATAATTACAAACTATACATAGAAACCAGGATTTTAAACCCCTAGCATTGGGTGATGGGAATATTTAATATCTCGTTCGTTCATATATATATATATATATATATATATATATATATATATATATATATATATATATAAATATATATAAAAGATTAGCAACCTGGCACTTGAGCTTAAACTGCAGAAAAAAAATCAGTCTATTTGTATAAATTTATTAGGTGGTGATGTATGTATGTCTTGTTTAGAGTCGTTTTTAGTTTTAGTTTAGAACAACATAGAGTTTTTTTTTCGTTTTTTTTTTTCTTCTGATAATTGATTGCTTTTATGTTGGTTTAGAATTATTGGATTACTAATAAAGTGATTTTCTTTTCAGTTATTCTTTCATCTATCAAGAGAACGTATATTTTCCGAAGATCGAGCCCGGTTTTATGGAGCAGAAATTGTCTCTGCGTTAGATTATCTTCACTCGGAAAAAAATGTAGTTTACAGAGATTTAAAGGTAACCCCCGATGTTTTGTTAGCTTTTTGGTCGCGTTCTGTGTTATGTCAGACCCTTTTCCATCGTAGATCTGTCAGATACAGCAATGTTCAGAATCTGATTAGGCGCCTTGCTGCTTTGTTGGCTAGAGGCTAGGGGGCTAATGGACTCGAGTACCAGAAGGGAGAGCTTAGCACAAATTGCCGGGACACCATTGGATCCTATAGGACAGATAACGTGTTACACACAATGCAGCACCATATGTGCGGCTCATGTAGCCACTAGTTTTATGTTTTTATAAGAACCTGGTGCAGGTTTCTTTGTGCATGTGTACAAATTGCACATGCTAGGAGACTGGAAGAGTGAGGTCTAGTTTACACTTGGGGTTGGGGGACAGTAAAAATGGGCAGTTAATAAGCCTCCGTTTTAATACC